>OZ038493.1:4893834-4913834 GCA_964036315.1 Acanthosepion esculentum
ATGACTGGTGTAGCATCCGGGCATTTATTATTATTATTATTATTATTATTATTATTATTATTATTATTATTATTATTATTATTATTATTTCTTTTAATTTCTGTTTATACACATTTTCTCCCGGGTCCCAACCAGAGACCTATGGTCAGAAATTGCTTTATGACATTTTCCACTAATCATTTTTGTAAAAGACAAAACAAAACAAAAAAGAAGCCAAAAAAAGTAAAATTGCACATATTTTACATAGATAAAACTCTTCGAAATGTGTAAACTGTACTTTATGAGAATTAGATTAGCTTACATTTTAACGGGGTTGAATGCAAAGCTCGTCTTCATGGGCAAAAGTGTCGGGCTGATTAGTTGCAATTGGCGTCACTAAAAGTGATGATTTTTAATGTTTATGATAAGGTGGCCTGGACATGTAATCTACTGTGAGTTAGACAGGAGAATATAAAATCATGAGAAATTCTCCCCAGCTATGGATTAATTAGTAGGATTTGTATCAGTAATATATTATTCTCTCTGCCCACCTCAAATTCTTGCAATCAAAAATATTTTTCTGACTTTAAATAACCTGCAAAAACCCAATCAATCAATGTTTAATATACTGTAGTTTATCGGTTACTGTACTATTCAGATCATTATTTTTTGTTTAAAGTAATGGAACTCTCGCCTTGTTTTCTTTCTTTCTCTTTTTTCTATGCTTTCTTTTCTTTCCATCTCTAAAATCTCTTCGTATTTTCTTTTTTACCTTTTCCTCACTTTTTGACTTTCATTCCCATTTTTTAAAATAATCTTTACTTCTTTTTTCATCAATTTCGATTTTTTCTCTCTTTCAAATCCTTTCTCTTTACTTTTTTCCTTCTTTCATTTTTTTTAGCTCTTTCTCTTTTATTTTCCTTTTTGAAGGTTACTTCTTCTCAAGTCGCTTCCATATTTTCTTCGCTGTTTCTTTTGCTCCCTGTTCATTTTGTTTCCTAATACTTTCATTTCTCGCGTTTGTTTCATTTCTCTTTTTATTTTTCATTTCAAGCTTTTTCTTCATTTCTCTCGATTTTTTCATTTCTCGCTTTTTTTTTCATTTCTCGTGTTTTATTTTATTTTATTTTTTTTACTTTTTCTTCCATTTTCGCTTTTTTTCATTTTTCGCTTTTTCTTCATTTCTCGGTTTTTGTTCATTCCTCGCTTTTTCATTTCTCACTTTTGCTTCATTTCCACTTTTTTTCATTTCCCGCTTTTTTTCATTTCCCGCTTTTTTTCATTTCCCGCTTTTTTTTTTCATTTCCTGCTTTTTCTTCATTTCTCGCTTTTTCTTCATTTCTCACTTTTTCTTCATTTCCCGCTTTTTTCATTTCCCGCTTTATTTCATTTCCCGCTCTTTTTCATTTCTCGCTTTTTTTCATTTTTCTCATTTTTTTTATTTCTCACTTTTTCTTCATTTCTCGCTTTTTCATTTCTCGCCTTTTCTTTCATTTCTCGTTTACCCTCTTCTATTTTCATTTTTTAACTACTTTTTCTTCGTTTGTTTTAATTTCTTTCATTTTTCTCTCTCTTTCTTCGCTTCTCTATCTTCACCTCCGTTTCTCTCTTTCTTTCTTTTTCTTTTCGAATATTATTTTTCTTTTTATTTAATATTCTTTCTCCTTCATTATTCGCTCTTCCTCATGTATTTCTGCCTCAAAACCTTTCTTATTGCTTTTTTTTATATTTTTATTTTAGTTCAACCAATATCTTCATTTCTCTCTTCCGTACATTTCATTATCAAACGTCAGAATGTTTAACTTGGGATTATTTTCATAACTTTATTTCATGCATCAGCAGATTTATGCGTCGACGCTGCAATGTCTCTGGCATAATGCTCCAATTTTCTGCACAATCTGCGTAGGACGCATCCCTTTTCTGGGCGTTCTCGCCACTTTGCGTCGAAAGTTATTTACGATTGCGGAGCCAGGTTTCTCAAGAGGAACGGGGGACTTGCATTTGCCGGACGACTCGCCTTACACCTCGGAATTTGAATAAAGGAAAAAATAAGCCAGTTATAGGTTGGAAGAAGAGGAAAATTGTCGTCATTCAAAATAGCAGAAACGATTTTTTGAATTTATACACATCTATGGTCAGGGAAAATTGGCAGAACAATTAAGGAAATCTATAGAGTTTGGCTGACTGATTCGTAAGCAAGGAGATATGTATGTAAGTTAAATGAATGTATGGACAGGTGGATAACTGGGTGGGGTAAGTCGGGCGGTTTATAGATATTTATGTTCACCTCCAATTTCGCTGCACTTCTCTCCGTGATACATACATATATATTTATATATATATATATATATATATATATATATATATATATATATATACATACTTACATACATACATACATATATCTTTATATATATATATATATATATATATATATATATATATGTGTATATATATATATATATATTCTCCGTTATATATGTAACGTCCTGGGTATAAAGATAAACTACATCCGCGTCCTGAATATGACGATAAACTATATCCGATAGCAAGGCCTCTGATCAGGAGGTTTTGAGGAGCGTGAAACCACCTCTTTATTGCAGGGGTTCCCAGGTCCACCCTGACCCGGGGTGGTAGCACTTGTTAGGGTCCCAGCTATGGGTAAATAAACCTCCAAACTGGGGTCAAAACACTAAGAAAGTGTAAAAATAGGTTTTAATACCAGAAATACGTATTAACAACAACATTTACCGGCCTGAATGTCCGAAAAATTGTCATAGAAAATATGTGTCCTCCGACAGGAATCGAACCTGTATCCTATACGAGACTGTCATATAGCCTGACGTGCTTTTACTGATTTATTATAAACAGAGCATTTATTTAAATATTTGTATCTATAAAAAAGAATATATATATATATATATATATATATATATATATATATATATAGCCACACTAATGAGCTGTGATACAGCGAAACAGTCTGTCTGTGGATGACAATATATATATATATATATATATATATATATATATATATATATATATATATATATATATATATATTTGGAGAGAGAGATAGAGAGAGTGGCGCGTGACCGAGTGGCTAGAATGTTCTTTTTCAAACCGACCATGAGGTCCGGACTCGAGTCTCAGAATCGTGGACGGATTTATCAGGAAAAGTTGACTTCTTAATGTTATCGGCCTGAGGAGGCGATCCTGGCATGCAGCACCTTTTGGCAGTTCCTGAAAAGCCTACAACGGTTTGACTCCATCCTTATGGGTGAAATTGAGTAGACGCCCCTTTCGGACACTCTTGTATCCTATACACATGCTTTATTCATCAACGATACATTGTCATCTAAATGACGCAAAAATGAAAGTAAAACTGACACCTCATTTTAAAAGATATATTTACCAAAATTACGCAAAAATAACTTGAAATACTAAAGAGTAAATCGATTCAATAAAATCGCCATTGCTATCAGCCACAGACTCCAGACGACTTCGGAATCTCCTGCAACTCTTTTGGGTGGTCTCGCTGTTTACGTTGGCTAATGCTGTCATAATCCTTGCCTTCAGTACATCTTTGGTGTTACAAGAAATGTTTTGATATCTCACTCAACTGCACGCCACACAAAATAACCAAGGGGTTTGCAGTCTGGGGAGTTAGGTGGTCAGATGTAACGGGTGATATGGTTGCAGTAATTGTCTGACAACCATGGCTGGATTCTCCTGCTTGTGTGACATAGCAGAGTCCTTTATCCAGACATAGTCTCTTCCAGCAGCTTGACCCAGAGCAGGAGATGTAGGCTTTCGTGTTGAGTCTGAGCCTACCTGAGAAGATGAATGGAGGTATAATGTCGCTATTACTCGTTACCACTCCAAACACCTTCGTAATCACCATTAGACTCATCCAACTCTTTCCAAATCCTCTTCACTGACGTTAAATTGACACCCAAGCACTCAATGGGTCATTTATTGCCGACAAGATTTTTATAACTGCTAATATTTTTTCCAAGTTCATATTGGATCTTCCGGCGCAAATGCCAAGCAGTACAATATGGCGCTTCCAAATTTCTGTCGGAGTTAATTGCGTCATGATGATCTTTTTCTAACAGTCGATGCCCAACTGACCTTAATGCATTGTGCCATCGACAAAATCATAAACAAACAACGTGCACACACACACACACACACACACACATATATATATATATATATATATATATATATATATATATAGAGTGAGAGAGAGAGAGAGAGAGAGAGAGAGAGATCTATGTGCGTTGTTTAAGACTAAGAGTTTTACTCAGATTTTCTGTTGTTTGGACCATGACAGCCATCGTTGCGAACTTCGAAAGAAAACCCAAAGAAAACCCATTGAATCGTCACAGACACAATTCTACCAACGCAAAATACAACTCTTTGGGAATGTCTCAGAACACATCGGGTTCAATATATTCCGTTTCTGCTTGGAAACGCAAACAAAATTAAATTAAAAAAAACCTTCAAAGAGTCGTGATGACAGAAATATTCTTCGTATATTTCTTTATATATATATATATATATATATATATATATATATATATATATATATATATATATATGACATATAGGAACTATCGCAGTCTTCGTCAGTGTTTGAATTGGGATAAATTTCAAATCCAGAGGTCGTTAATGACCTCAGTATCAGCAATTCTCCGAGCGTAGAGTTGCATTGCCTCTTCCTTATCATTTCTCCCCCTTTTTGCGTGGGTCTCCAATCAGATGAGGCCAATTTTGGATGTTTGCGGGAAGGTGCGTGCCTGAAACTCGCCATAATAAGAATGTGTAACCGAGAATATGTGAAGAGTATTAAATGATAATAATATGTGAAGAGTATTAAATGATAATAATATGTGAAGAGTATTAAATGATAATGATATGTGAAGAGTATTAAATGATAATGATATGTGAAGAGTATTAAATGATAATAATATGTGAAGAGTATTAAATGATAATGATATGTGAAGAGTATGATAATATTAACAATAACAACAACAATAATAATAATAACAATAATAACTGCCATAATAATAACAATGTTGATATAAATGGGAATTATTTCCTGTTTAAGATTGGGTTTTCCGATCATTGTAAAGTCTACTTCAACTCTATATTTCTAATGGCTCTCTTTGGACTCTGAAATTTTATTCAGTATTTTTCTCCTCGAGTAGATAGATTCGTCTATCGCCCGGTTCAGACTCTTTGAACAGGAGTAGAGCATTTATCCCTTGCTCCCTTTTTAGGATTGGATTTCCGGTTCCGTCTAAAGTCTTTTCATGCACTTTCACTCTCAGTAGACCCCTTCGCGTCTTAGTGGCATTGTTGCCTTGCTTGGGGCGAATTGATTAAAAAGAAAAATACAAAGAAGCATGGATATAAGGGAGATATTACATGTAACTATAGGATGATAAGAATGATGGTAAAAATAACTATAAATATACATATATATATATATATATATATATATATATATGTATATATATATATATATATATATATAACTATCAATATATATATATTATATATATATAAAACTCAATATATATAGATATTTAGATATATAAATAACTATCAATATATATATATATATATAAAAGTCAATATATATATATATATATATATATATATATGTCTTTCGTCTGACTGAGACATTAAAATGGATAAATTCTGTATTATTTTTTTACCGTTTTTTTGGGGGGGTCTTTCATAGTTAAATTTCTATTTCTGACACGAACTCAGTCCACACCGGGGTTGATAAGACAGACAGCCAATATCTCCGCCTGCCGATATAGGCTATTCCCCATATGAAGTGATTTTGGATTTTATTGCTTATTAATTATTTGCTCTGTAATAATAAATACATTGAGCTCTTTTTTGTGGGTCAGTTTTAGGATTAGGATTATATACCAACGGATTTGTTACCTTTAATATATATATATATATATATATATATATATATATATATATATATATATATATATATATATATATATTTAGGTAGCAATCCTTCTTTCATGCACATTTCACTGAAAACGACAAAGATAGTTTTTTATACAATTTCTCATGCGATCTAATAATTTTCTTCTTTTCAGATGATAAATTATATAAAAACTGTCCGAAGTGTTTTTTTCGAGCTCTTCCCGTCCTAAATTTTTCTTATGAACTTAGTGAAAAAAAAATTCCTTTCTTAGATGTTCTCGCCGATTTTTAGTAATAATAATTTTAAAATTTCTAGTAAAGACTCATACCATCTTAATTTCTCTAGTGAATGCCCTCTTAGATATAAAACAGGTGTTATCAAAGATTTCCTGAAGATATCGTACGAGAATTCATCCTCTCGCACCCTTTTTTTTAAAGAATTAAACAACGTAAAACACACGCTTATTAATAACCGATTTCCTAACCAATTGTTGGATTTCCATGTTAGGCGTTTCTTGTCTAAAGTCACTAATAGTAGCGACGACAAAATAAATATAAACAATAACATTAATATATTTTTATAAAAATCAAATGAATGAAAATTATAAACAAGACGAAAGTAGAATTAAGAACATTATAAAAAAATGCGAAACTGCAGTTGACAATAGCCAAAAAATTAGATTATTTATTTATTGCAAAAAATTTAAAACCTCTAACCTTATAGTTAAAACTAATAATTCACCTCTTAGAACAAAATTAAATAGGACAAATATTATTTACGAATTTAAATGCCCATTAAGGAATTGTATTCTTGATCAATCAAAATTCGTAAATAATTATATAGGCCACACTACAACATGTTTTACACGAAGATTCACTGTACACCTTTCTGACAATAGCTCAATTAGATCTCATTTAAATATTCATGTGGACCTACCGGACACTCTTCGTAAAATACTTGTTGACAACACAAATATAATAGCATCATCCACATTCAAAATGGCTAAAAAGAATGGAAGCCTTATTAATAAAAAAAACCCAAAAAACACTCAATAATATCAATTATGAACATGGACTCAATATCTTGACCGTGTTTTGAAAAATGAAAACATTATACAAACACATACATGCAACAAACTATTTCTTATTTAACAGTTAAAATATTTCATCCACGCGCTCGGAAAAAGGAACATTCGGACAGTTTTATATAATTTATCATCTGAAAAGAAGAAAATTATTAGATTACATGAGAAATTGTATAAAGCACTAAATCAAAGCGCTTCTTTGTCGTATTCAATGAAATGTGCATATATATATATATATATATATATATATATATATATATATATATATATATATATATGTATAAGGAAAAAGGAAAACTTATCTTAGCGAACGCGTTTCGTCCTCTGAGAGACTTTATCAAGTCAAATGTAAGGATTTTATTTTGTCACAAGTTTTTATATGCAAGAGAGAAAATGTTATTGGTTTTCAATTTTTTCAAAGTTCTTCCCATTTTTGCTATACGAATGCTTTTGAAAAAAAAACAATAACATTTTTGCTCTTCTATATAAACACTTGTCAAAATAAAATCATGACATTTGCCTTGATAAAGTCCCTGACTGGACGAAACGAATCGGCTAAGATAGGTTTTCGTTTTGTCTTTATTCATATATATATATATATATATATATATATATATATATATATATATATATATATATATATATATATATATATATATATATGTGTGTGTGTGTGTGTGTGTTTTGAACAGTTAAAATATTAAAAAATTAAAATTTTCAGATATACTGGGTGGTATATTAATAATTTCTGTTTTATTATTTCAGTTAGGTACGTCGACTAGTTTCGGCCAGCATATGGCCATCATCAGGAGAAAAGAAAAATCTTAGGAGAAAAACAAATCTATCTATTAGTAGCAATGAACTACGGGAGTGAATGACTTTTTATGAAGAAAATGATCTTTATTTGTAGTTTTCATTTGTTTTTCAATCGTTAATTTTGGTGGGTCCTTATGTTGGTCAAAAGGTCTCTTTCAAGTTGGTAATATATATATATATATATATATATATATATATATATATATATATATATATATATATATATATTCTAATAAAAAGAAAGAACAAAACAACAGTACGATATATAATTCGATGTTCTTATTGATATTTTTATTTTTACAAAACAGTGCTCAATGTAAATTTACAGAGCCTAAATATTATAAATCAACTGATTTAAAATATGGTTCCTTCGCTACACAGGAATTACCATGTTTCAAAAACCGAAGGTAAAAACTTCAAATTTAATTATATAATTAAATTAAAAGCATTACTTCTGTTCCATCTTCAAGCGAATTTTGGAATATATATATATATATATATATATATATATATATATATATATATATATATATGAAGAAATATAGTCTTAAAGTGTGTTATATTTATGGGATAAAGTGCTCAATATCAGAGATAGAGCGTGTGTAAATATAAAAATGAACATAGAAGTCAACATTTAGAGGCGACAGTCTGTTTCATGCTAGATGCAATCGTCAGGCCTGACGATTGCATCTAGCATGAAACAGACTGTCGCCTCTAAATGTTGACTTCTATGTTCACTTTTATATATATATATATATATATATATATATATATATATATATATATATATATATTTATATTTATATATATATATGCGTGTGTGTCTGTGTGGGTATGGGCATGTTTGTATATGCGTTATATAGTTCTGTGCCTGTGTCCGTTTTCATATGTGTGTTTGTGTGGAAGTGTACTTATATAGCTCTTTCTATTTAAATTTTATAACTGCTTCTTTCCATCAACGCTTTCGACCAGTATTGTCACGGCGGACATACGCACAGATACCGACCATTTGCGTCTAATGTTATACAGAATATTTGCCTCCCCTAAGTCGCTCGAAATTATCACCCAAGAAATATTTACGCAATGTTTCCCACCCTTTTTCATTATTTATGCGTTTTTGGCCGCGCAAACGAAGAAAACGGAACAATTGTGTTGCGTGGACCAACCGTGGTGTACCCTCGACACCATTTCCGCTACCTGTTCATCTTGACAAGGAACGCGAAGTTCAACAACAGATATGTGCAGTTACGTATAATTACAACTTCTCCTGTCGATAGTTTTTATGTCATCCGTCATGCTACTCCTTGAATTGATGTGCTTGCATCCATTCATCTCTCTTCATATTTGTCTATGCATGATTAGGTCGATATATATGCACACGTACTCTGACGTGCCAAAACCCGGCAAAATGTACCAACAAGAGACACTTTCCACAGTTGACCGAAAGATTTTGGGGCAGATGTTGATCCATGCCGTTTAAATATCTATTCACATCTGTAAGTTTTCCTCGTTATTTTATTGTTCAATTCTTTTTTGACTTCGTTATTTCCACTTTCACTTCTGACTTGCCAACTCTAACTTCTTCACGATTTTTTACAATTGTGTGCGTGGACGAAAATAGACTAAAATTTCTTTTTTCTACTCATTTCGCAGGAATAAAGCCCCTAAGACGCAGTGGGTGGGGGGTTACTGAGTGTGAGAGAGTATGAGAAAAAGAAGACATTATTAAGGAGAGAAAACATTAAAAGAACATGAAAGAAAAAGACAGAAGATAATGATTGACACTGGACTTAAATTTTTGAAAATGAAAATTGATTGTGAGAAAAGAAACTTAGCATAGAACTTAAGGTTATATAGATCAACAGTAAAATGATTAGAACTTGCCACCAATCTAGTACTACGCTTAAATTCATAAGAAGAAATTAATATTTATTTTGAGTAATTGAAAAATGTGGCACAAAGCCAAAAGTCGGGGATAGGGACAGGCTGGTTTTCAATCCGTCTTATCTTGAACTTAGCTAGCCACGATTACTGACCTAAACATACAACAGTATTCCTTACAGCAAACAATGCATTCTTATCGTTCTTTCTACAGTCACCATAGTACCTCAAGTCTCTATGTAGTCCTGACTAGTTCCCATATGTACAATTTGTTTATGTTGTGGTGGGGAGGGGATAAAAATAACAACATTTAAAAATGAGACCCAAAATGAAGAGGAAATCTCATCAGACAAATTACCAATTACAATGAAAATATTTATAGAAAAGGCTACGTTACGGCGGTGGGATAGTGACTGAAGCCAAAATGCTAGGCCAGGACCAATAATATTGCAGATTCTTCTTTGGATATTATTAATAATATCTAAATATATAGCAGAAGCACCAGACCAGATATGGCAGCAGTATTCAAAGCATGGACAAATGGTAGACTTATAAGTATGTAAGATAGATTCTGGCACAACAAATTATGTAGAAAGAGACAGAGAACTAACTTTCCTAGCAGTAGACCTAGCAATTGATTCAATATAGTCTCTCCATTTTATGTCAGAGGAAAACCTTAGTTCAAGAAGGCGCAATAAGTTTCTCTCCTGGAGGTTAGCATCAGGCATTTTGATAGAAGGCAAAAAGGATTCTCTCACACAATTAAAAGCGAGAAGTTTCGTTTTAGAGGCGTTAAAATTAACAAGCCACTCCTTGTCCCATTTAACAACAGACTGTAGGTCATTTTGAGACCAATAGCCAATTTGACCTTATCGAACCGATCAGATTTACTATGTATATTACTATATATATTACTTATATTTATGTCAGCTTTCCCGTTATCTGTCTCTCTATTTCAATCTGTTCATATCTATCGATCTAAGTACTTTGTATAGCGTAAGTCGTAAATATGTATTAAAAGCATGGTATTTTATTGCGACTCTGTGCTACCTTAGTAGATAAAATATATCATCAAATGTAGATAGAGAGCAACATATTGTCGTAACACATTGTTTTATATTGATGCCTGGATCTCTCACTGCATATCTCGACTACACTGGCTAGGAATGCGATAAATTGCAAACACAGCGACTAATATGTAGGCTCTTGTGTCTGCTCGAAGGAAAGATGGCGATGTAGACATAAAAAGACAGACGACGGCGACGAGGGCCAGAAGAGGAGACCGCGGGTCAAACTGATTTAGACTTTGCGTTGGTTATCGCATCTGAGGCTGACTTCGAGAAAAAGTTATTTTGTCTTTGTGAGCCGAGAACACAATTTGGTGAAATCCCAGGGGCGGAAGCTTGGGTTCAGCCAAGAGTCGGAATAATTGAACTCTACGAGGTGCGGAGCAGTTGGAATAGGTGATGAAGACGAGAAGAAAGATGAAGGGTGGAGAAGGAGAAAGAAAAGACAAGAAGAAGAAGAAGAAGAAGAAGAAGAAGAAGAAGAAGAAGAAGAAGAAGAAGAAGAAGAAGAGTTTGTAAGTTAATAAACGAATTCATAATGGCAAAAGAAAGAACCAAAAAACAAGAAACAAAAAATGGAGATACTGTAACAAGGAAGGGAATTAATATTACAGGGAGGGCGAAAAACTCGGAATAATTGAACATTGCAAGATGCAGCGTAGTTAGAATAAATGATTAAGGCAAAGAAGAAGAAGAAGAAGAAGAAGAAGAAGAAGAAGAAGAAGAAGAAGAAGAAGAAGAAGAAGAGATCGTAAGCTAATAAACGAATTCGTTATGGGAGAAGAAAGAAAAGTAAAAGAAAGGTCAATCAAAATAAGTGACAGGAAATAAATAAAATCGGATCGAGAAATATGTCGAGAGAATGAAACAGAAAATGCTACCAGTGGAAGAAAAAAAAGGGGAAATGAAGAAAAAATAAATACAATTAATCGTGAGAAAAATGGAGAGATGGCAAAAAAGGGACAAGATAAATGTACAGGGGCGGTTGAAAGCCGAAAGAAAAAGGAAGAAAATGAAAGAGTAATCGTCAATGTATTTAATGGAATTACAATAAAAGAAGAGCAAAGGAAAGCAGAGAAGGGATTTAAATGGGGAAAACCAGCGGGAAAAACCGGCCAAACAGCAAGAATCTGACAATAAAGAGAGAAAAAAAATAATGATACACAATAAAAGAATAAAATTAAAGAAACAAATCAAAATGGCGACAGTTATAAAATGAAAAAGAAGAAAAAATTTCAATTAAAACTAAGTAATTTACTGGTATTGACGATGAAAATAAAATCGGAACGTCAGGTTGAATTTCCGACTAAAAATTATTGCGTTCACTTTTTCATTAATGCGCTTGAGAAAAGGCATGAACCTATTCTTCCCTCAGTTATTAGTTAAATACCAAGGTAGGCTAAAGTAAGTAACTTGGTCTGGCAGCTAATCTAGTAGAAGGACTGCTCTGAACTGAAAACCGTGCAGAAGGTATCAGGAAATTACGAAACAATGAAACAAATAAAAAGAATCAATGGATAGCTATGATCTCCAACGTTTTTAAAAGATATGGCATTAAAAAAAAAAATCAGAATAAAAGTAAACATCAGAATAAAAGTAAATTTAGATAGAAGACAAATGAGTGTAGACGATAGCCATGAAAATGTTCAAAATGGCGGCAGGGGAAAATGAAAACGGTGAATAATAGAGAAATTTGTTTTTAATCATTTCACGCACCAAGCCAAAAAGCCACTAAGACGCAAGGGGCGGGCGTTACAGTGTGTTAGAGAATCATGAAAGACACAAAAAAAATATCTGAATGAATTGCAACAACGAAGAGCCTTCACAAAAAATAGAATGAACCCCCCCCCCCAAAAAAAAAACAAACAAATATTGTAATTATTCGGGAGATGAAAAGAAAGGAAGAAATCAAAATATACGAAAAAAAAAAAAAAAAAGAAATGGATAAATATAAAAAGAAGAAAGAAAACGAATCTAAAAGTTAAGACAGAAGCGAACAGCGAAAACTGTAGACATAGTAAGGGCGAAAATAAAGAATTAGGAATTGGAATTGGAATTTGGTAGTTGAACGCGTAAGGAACACAAAAATGTCGACAAGGATCACATAAACAAGAAAACAATAAATATGTATAGTGTTTTTATTATTATTTCAAGCTTAATTTTAGCGGATAACCGTCCTTGAATAGACGTCTCGTTTTTTTATTAAAATTTTGTATTCACCATTTGCGATGAGCTCTTGTGATTTTTTATGTACATTATTTACATTGTTCGGACTGTTGTTTTCAACTTTGTTGCCATATTCACGACGATTCGTCCGTTATACTCTCCGGACTTCTTCAGATCATTGGAATTTCGAACAAGTGTTGAGTCACGTCATATGACTCGGATATCTCAGTATCAGTTATTTCCCTTTAACTCAATTCTCCAAGTTTTTGTTCACCGCTGCTTGAACTCACAACTCTTTGAGTCTAGTCACTGGTTTACATTAACCAACGCTTTTATTGACTGGACCATGTTTGGGACTTATAAACCTAATGTCTCAGTAACAATTTTTACCAGAGCTCACATTACAATTTTTTTTTGTTATTGCTGTTTTTCTCTACCACTCCGTATTACTGGTTCCCATATTGTGTTCATGTCTATGTTTGGCCGGCTCAGAAGATTTCTCTGGCCTAGCATATGTGCTGATTCCTTGAGTTTTCGTATTTTCTAGTGATATTCTCTGTCTATATTACGTGGGTCTTACATCTACCAGACAGCGCACGCGATTAAACTGAATAAAGGAATTGTACCGTCCGGTATAGTTCGAACCTTCATACCCACTGGTAGGGAGAAAGCACCGTCTTATCTGGTGTGCATTTGACCAAAGAGCCACATAGAGGGCAACGCTCCAGTTAGGTTCTATTTACCCTTTTAAGGAATCCAATCATTTAGATTTTCTCGAAAGCCGATATCTGCTGGATTTTGTATCCGGAACGTAAAATTTTGTCATTTCAACGAGCACTCATTGCCACTTTTGTGATGCCAACGAAAACTCGTTGTCACTTTCGTAATGCTCTTTGTAGTAGAGACTTTGTAATCGCAGATACAACTATAGTAACGCCGTTGAACAATACTGGTGTCAGACGCCTTCGAATATCACTCGCATTAATAGTACTTGCTCGATAATACTCGCTCGAATAGTAACCACCGAATAGTGATCCGAATAGAGAAAGAGTATAGTGAATAGAGTAGAGAATAGCGGTCTGTATAGTAATAGAGGATAGACTAGAAACAGAGATCATTAGTCGTCACCTACTTCCTACATATATGCAATATCCTCTATGGTCACGTGGTCTACTTATTTCAATAATTTGAACCTGTGTTTGCTGACTGGCGATCTAGGTTCAAACCCAAGTGTCGGCAGCGACACTTTATTTCCTATATAGCATAAACAAAGCAATTTCTGAAGAACTAATAGATTAATTCGACATTTTTAGATGACATTTTTAGTAGATATTCGTATTAGAGTAGGTTTTCTTAAATTTCTTGAGTCGGGAGACGTAATACACGCCGATTAAAAATAAACGAGATGTCTACTAAAAATGGCTAAATTCAGTAAAAACAACGGTTGGAGTAATAAAATTTTTAGATTAAATATAATGCCATTAATTCTTTATAAATTCCGTGATATAAATATAAAAGTGAACATAGATGTCAACACTTAGAGGCGACAATCTGTTTCATGCTAGATGCAATCGTCAGGCCACGAGTGCTGTTATTTTTCTCAGCCTGTTATATATACGGGTCAGTGGTGCATTGTGGGTAGTCTATTTTGGCGGTTATTTTACCGGAAGTCGTTTATTTGTTTATTTATTTATTTATTTGTGTCAAATTATTTTACTTGTTTTTATTTATTTTATTTTATTTTTTATCTTATATATTTGTTTTATTTTTTTTGATCGATGTTTTTATTAACGTAGTAAAAATTTGTTTATATAGCTTATTGTGGGTAGTCTATTTTGGGTGTTATTTTATCGGAAGTCGATTATTTGTTTATTTATTTATTTGGGTCAAATTATTTTGCTTGTTTTTATTTATTTTTATTTTGATCGGTGTTTTTATTAACGTAATAAAAATTTGTTTATATAGCTTATTTAATAGTTTTGTTCTTGTTTGGGAAGATAATTAAAGCCATTTGTTCAATTTTGGGGTTGATTGTTATGGTTTGTTCTATTATTTTGTCGGGAACAGTTTTTAATTTATTTGTTTGGATTGATTATCTTTATTTGTTTTTTCTAAACGGCTAGTTTATCGGTATCGGTTGTTAGTTTATTTATATATTTGGATGTATTTAGGTCAATTTATTCTAATTGTTGTTATTTATTTATTACACTGTATATATATATATATATATATATATATATATATATATATATATATATATATATATATATCTTAAAGAAAAACAGACCACTTTAAGGCTCCATGTAATAATTTATTTCACCATAGCCTTTTTAGAAACGTAGGATCATCAGACTACGCTTCCAAAAGCTGAAAAGAAAAATGAAATGAACATTTACACTTTTGACGGGTAGTATTCAGTTTATGTAATTTAACAGAGAGGGTAATGAGGGATGGTGTGAGAGACATGATCGAATTTAGAGAGGGTTTATTTTAATATTTCTATCTATCATAATTAGTATTAGGGGAGGAGGGACCAGATATTGACCTATTTAATCGGTTAACTTAACGGAAGTGATATATTGAAAGGGAAGGGGGAGAAGAGAGAAAAAATAAAAAGAAAGAAGGGGGAAGTAAAGAGAAAGAGGCTGTAATTAGGCCTTATATATATATATTGGACCCTCCCGTATGAGGGTCAAGCAACACAATTCCTAAAAACGGACAGCCAGACTACCCGTACAAATTTTATTATTTGTTTATAGTGGTGAAGGTTTGGACAGAACCAAACACACTTTTCTGGAAGAGCCAAATGTACAGAAACAACCGCCGGCATGTTTTGAATTTAGAGTTGTCCTTCTCATAGACCACCCAGTCTTTCTTGCTATTTGCCCATAGCTGTAGTAGTAGAAGAAGATTCAAACCTTTTTGCACGTAAGTGAATGCTATGGATTCGACTGGCTCTCCGACTTCTCAATATATATATATATATATATATATATATATATATATATATATATATATATATATATATATATACATATATAATTAAATTAGACGTTATTTTAGTGGCTATACATGTATGAAATAAACGCCACGTTATATCTAATTACCTCTGTGTACCTGCACACTCGAGAAATTAAAAAAGAAAAGGGCGTTTATTTCAAATACAGATATCCAAAAAAAAAAAACGTTTGAAGTAATAACATATGTGGGCTTAAAATGAGTTCATTAATTCTTTAGAGATAATAGAAGTAATAGAGTCTGAATATATGAAAAAGAGTTTCAAGCGTGCCTGACGATTGCTATGTACATGAAACTCAGAATTGTACCAAATGGTAAGGAACAAAATTTATATTGATTATTAGTTTACATTTCAACTCTGTTATTTTACATCGAGCACTGTTTTGATACCACCAGCACACTGCCCTCTTTCTCTCGATATATATATATATATATATATATATGTGTGTGTGTGTGTGTGTGTGTGTGTGTGTGTGTGTGTGTAATTTAAAAATAAGGAGGTCAGTTGAATTCTAATGTTCCTAATCCTAAAAGAAAAACACAACAGGGATCCGATTGCAAGGTAGAAAATTTTTAAAGAAGTCAAAGCCTTACAACAACCCCAACGATATTAGCAACCTCTGCCTACAGGAAAAATTAGCGATTATGACATTTCCCTATACAAAGAACGTTTTAAACCAGAAATCCGTGGTCTTCAGTCCTTGCTTACATATTAGAAAACATTCTCTTAAACACATATTATAATTATTATTATTATTATTATTATTATTATTATTATTATTATTATTATTATTATTACACCCAACGTCGTGCTTTTGTCTAATTATTTTTCAAAATAATAATGTAGAGTTCTTTGTTTTGTTTTTTTATATTTTATTAAAATAAAAAAAAGCTTTGAAGAGGTGATTTGATAAAAATCGCCTGAGGAAACCGTAAGGTTGAAACCAAGGTAGCAGATTCAACTGACCTCCTGATTTTTTAAGTTAAAAGCTTTACATGTTATTTTTAATTTTATCTTATTTTTTTCACTCTTGTATTGAGCACTTTTTAACACTAGTGTTTCCTGGTGCAATTCAAATCTGACCATTAACCTTATATATATATATATATATATATATATATATATATATATATATATATATATATATATATATATATATATACACACTGCAGTTCAATAGTTTGAAGCCACACCCAGATTTACTAAGCGATGAACTTGACAGAAGAGTGAAAGCTTTCCACCCCCAAAATGATAAAGAGCTCTTAAAGTTATTTGAAAAAAACAAAAACAACAAAAAAAATAAACAATAGAATCATTTATCGAACATATACTTTCAGAAACTTTTTCCAAATATTTGTGCTGCAGTAGTCAAGCCTGAAGGAGGATATTTTGACGAGAGTAAAATTTAAACATAAAATGCTTTTTTTTACCTTTTTGTCCTAATAACTTTTCTAATTAAAAAAAACAACATATTTCAAGTTTTTAACCACATATAAAATTTTCTCTTATTTAAAGTACAAAACAACTATTTCTTGGGCCAAATTAAAAAATTACAAGGGGTGACCTAAAGCTTTGAATTGAAGTATATATATATATATATATATATATATATATATATATATATATATATATATATATATATATATATATATATATATATATATATATATATATATTGCATCCACAGCAAGCGCTAGATAATTATTCGATTGGAAATGCGGTTGTATTTTAGAGATATTTTAAAATTTTTACCATGCAGAAAATTTCAAATAGTTTTGAGTCCATTAAATATAGAAAGATAAATACATATGAACAGACTGAGATAGATAGATAGACAGACAGACAGATAGATAGATAGATAGATAGATCTGAACAGACTGAGATAGATAGATAGATAGATAGATAGATAGATAGATCTGAACAGACTGAGATAGATAGATACATAGATAGATAGATAGGAACAGAATGGGATAAATACATAGATAGATAGATAGGAATAGAAAGATATATATATATATATATATATATATATATATATATATATATATAGATAGATAGATAGATAGATAGATAGATAGATAGATAGATAGATAGATAGATATGAACAGGCTGAAATAGAGGGCAAGATGTATTGAATGATTGAATGGTGGAGGTAAGTAATAAATGATCTACTGACAAAATATGGCCAAACATACGATGGATATAGTTATTGCCTGTTTGCTGGTGTACCGAGAAATGAGAGGCTTTAAAAGCCAAGATTGAATGGACAGAAGATAAGGAGAGAAGGAGAGAGTGACAAATGCACAATGAGGCGGGGTCAGCGTTTGGAACAAAACTGAAGGCAGCAAGCAATAAGCAGCCGTAGAAGAAGTGGGAGAAAACGTGAAAAAGGTGAATTTGATTAAAGGTATTAGGTAAGGCAAAGAACTGTAGATAGAGAATGAGACAGAGAGAGGGAGAGCGGATTTAGAGAGGAGGAGGCGGCGGAGAGAGAAAAGAGAGAGGGGGGCACTGGGAGAGAGAGAGGGGTAAGAGAGAAAGAGGGATAGGTGTAGGTGTAGAGAGAAAGTGAGAGAGGGGAGGGGCGGTTAGAGAGAGGGAGGGAGGGAGAAGAGAGAGATAGAGAGAGAGGAGGAGGTGGAAAGAGAAAGCGAGAGAGAGAGAGGAGGGACAGATAGAGAGAGATAGTGGAACAGAGAAAGAGAGACAGGAGTAGGTGGAGAGAGAAAGTGAGAGAGGGGGCACAGAGAGAGGGATATAGGGAAGAAAGAGAAAAAGAGATAGGAGGAGGTGGAGAGAGAAAGTGAGAGAGGGGGAGGGACAGATAGAGAGAGATAGGGGGAAAGAGAGAGATAGGAGGAGGTGGAGAGAGAAAGTGGTTGAGGATGGAGGGACATATATATAGAGAGAGAGAGAGGGGAGAGAGAGAGAGAGAGGAGGGAAAAGAGAGAGCGAGAGAGGTAGGGGGGGAGAGAGCTTGTGAAAGAGAGCAAGCGGGTGTTGGGAACTGGGGAAAACGAAAGGGCGATATCGAGAAGAAAGCGGAAGATGATAAATGCAGTAACCGCCAAAAGCGACAAGATGAGAAACGAAATAAATATGTCCGCTCTCTGATCGAGATTGAGCAGACGATGTTTCGACTGACGCTGTGTGTGTGTGTGTGTGTGTGTGTGTGTGTGTGTGTGTGTGTGTGTGGCGGGGGTGGGGTGGGGCGGAAGGGGAGCTAGGTTTACTTCGACGATTGGATATCTTCTCTGCGGCACGAACGGTCTTCTCGACACTCCCAGAAGGTCGAAGGGTCAATGAAAGTGAGAACACGGAAACGTTTGCGTCAAGGAAACGTGATAGACAGAGAGATGGAGAGAGTTGGAGAAAGAGAGAGAGAGAGTGAGTGAGAGAGAGAGAGAGGAAAAAAGGGAGAGATGGAGAGGGAGAGGAGAGAGAGAAATAAGGGCAAATAAATAAAAATAAACAAAAATAAGTAATGATAAATAAATAAAGATAGATATAGAAATTATATATATATATATATATATATATATATATATATATATATATATATATATATATATATATATATAAAGACATTTTTAATATGTTTAACGTTCTTTTTATAAATTTTTTAAAAATGTCTTTAATAAATTGTCGGTATATGTCCAATTCAAAAATGTATATATATATATATATATATATATATATATATATATATATGCAAGTTTCATTAAAAACGACAGACAAGGTACTACGGTTAAGTTTTTTACTTATTTTTTCTTGTGTACGAACAAGAGCTTTCTTTGCAAATTAAATAAAAAACTTAACCGTAGTACCTTGTCTGTCGTTTTTAATTAAACTTGCATAAAAGAAGGATTGCTGCCTAAATATACAACTATCAAATATATATATATATATATATATATATATATATATATATATATATATATATGAAGAAATATAGTCTTAGATGTGCTATATTTATGGGATAAAGTGCTCAATATCAGAGATAGAGCGTGTGTAAATATAAAA
>OZ038493.1:4923834-4928834 GCA_964036315.1 Acanthosepion esculentum
AGAGCGCACATGTGTACCATTGCCAAACATAATGGAAATGCTGACCTTCTGCATGGAATCTTCCTACTTCAGAATGGGTACTGACATATATCGACAAGTGGAGGGTTCGCCGTTGTCACCGGTAATGGCGAATATATACATGGAACACTTCGAAGACATGGCCTTAGGTTCAGCTCCCTTAAAGCCAACTATGTGGCTCAGATACGTTGATGACACCTTCGTGCTCTGGCCTCACCAGGAAGACGTCCAGGTGCTACTGGAGCATGTGAACACAATACGACCATCCATACAGTTCACAATGGAGAAGGAAAGAGATAACCAACTGGCCTTCCTGGATGTTCTCATAACACGCACAGAGTGTGGGTTCAAGACATCAATGTATCGCAAACCCACTTTCACCGGACAATACCTAAACTTCAACTCCCATCACCCATACAGTGTCAAACATGGAATCGTACGCTGTTTACAACATCGAGCACAGACAATAAGTAGCGATTCCCACACGTACCACCAAGAAATGACCAGGCTAAAAAATACCCTTCGACGTAACAACTACCCCGATAGCATACTGTCCACCAAAGGGAACAATAGAGTAAGGGAAGAAAATGACTCGCAAAAACCTCCAACGGTCTGCTTACCATACATGCGAGGCGTCTCAGAAAAAATTCAAAAAGTATGTGCCCCTTACAACATCAGGACGGTATTCAAAAGTGAATCAACACTGAGAAGACACCTAGTCCGAGTAAAGCCACCCATAGAGAAGAACCAGACCAAGAACTGCATATATTCCATCCCATGCAGCTGCGGCAAGGTTTACAAGGGCGAAACATGCCGCCCCCTTAAAGTAAGGGTGGATGAACATCGAAAAGCAGTGACTAGAGGGGAGACGGAAAAGTCGGGTATAGCCTACCATGTATGGAAGGAAAAGGGTGACCATCGCCCTCTCTGGGATGAAGTTAAAATAATAAACAGTGAGCCCCACTGGAAAGTGAGAAAACTCAAAGAAACAGCTCACATGCTAGGACATAACAACCTCCTGAGCAGACCAAGTATAGAACTGAACACGATTTGGGCACCCCTAATCGTAAGAGAGAACCTAGAATAACAACTTAGGTTTAAATATACCAAAAATTCAGACACGATCGTCCCAGTGACACATGGCCGAGGCGACTAGGACGTTGAAACAGTGATTGCAAGTTTCTCCCGATGTTCTGAGTTCAATCCCGAGCAAAGGCAGTGGCAGCGACAAACAAGAGCGGTGACAACGATAATAGAAGCAACAGCAGCAGCAACGATGGCGTCAAGCAGTAGTAGCAGCAGCGATGGCCTTAATGGAACGAGAACATGGTACCCCCGTAACAATAAAGGGTTGGGTTCGAAATTCCAGACCGACGGTTCCCGAGTTCGAGATGCACCTGAAGAAGGCCGGAGGATCAGACGGCCGAAACGTTGTGAGGAAAGCAACCAAGATGAGGAAGTCAGTCCGATTAACGAAATCCATAGATATGTAACACGTTTGTATTTATTCCAAACTACAAACTTCTATGTCTTCCTCATTTTAATTATACAATACACATGTTGTGTTTAGAAACTCTACTTCAAAATTATTGCAGGATATAATTGCAAAATTTGGTATAAATGATAAAAGATTTTCCTTATCGTTAAAAAAAATTGACTTCATCGAGTCTGAAAATGTCTGGCATTAATGAGTGGCACTTGGATAACATTAAAGTCACTCTATAACCTTGACGACATTAATCAGGGTAAAACGCATTGGTGCCAAGAGCTTTCTTTTCTGGACAAAGAGTGTGTAAAAACTGTTCAAATGTTTTATAATCCTCCTTGATAATGGCTAATGGTATAGCCGAAAGTGCTCGGAAATATAAAACATTTGGACAGTTTTTACACACACTTTGTCCTGATAAGAAAGCTCTTGTTCGAATACAAGACAAATTAAATAAAAAGCTTAACCGTAGTACCTTGTCTGTCGTTTTTAATGAAACATGCATAAACGAAGGACTGCTGCCTAAATATACAAATATATATATATATATATATATATATATATATATATATATATATATATATATATATATATATATATATATCATGGCAGAGATTTCCATTAGATAAGCAATACAACTTTGGCTTCTCTGGGTCAACTGCTGATGTATTAATGATTATTGCTGAAAGAGTTTATCAAGATTTAGCTAAGAATGGTGACGCTCAGGCCGTTACTTTGGTCTTTTCAAAGGCATTTGACAGAATTTGGCATTCTGGTCTGCTTCACAAGTTTTAAGTTTATCGTATTTCTGGTCGTCCTTTTGAACTGATTCAGTCTTTCTTATCCAATCGCGAAATAAATGTTGTCTTGAATGGTCACCCTTCTACATCTTTTTACACTAATGCAGATGTCCCCAGGAATCTATCTTCGACCTACCTTGTTTCTAAAGTTGGTTCACAAAGTTGCGCTAGACAATTTTCTCTGCCACAATCTATCTTACATATTTATAAGTCAAACATTCATCCCTTCTTTGAATATTGCTGCCATATATATATATATATATATATATATATATATATATATATATATATATATGTGTGTGTGTGTGTGTGTGTGCGTGTCTGTCTGTGTGTGTCGAATCGACTAATAAAATTAATGTGTCGGATTAAAAAATAAAATTTATTAAATTATATATATATATATATATATATATATATATATATATATATATATATATATATATGTGTGTGTGTGTGTGTGTATATATATTTGTTGGCTTCCGGAACGAAAATGTATGAATATTTCCTGTAAGTATTTATAACTTATTATCCCTTGCACCAACAATATATGCACATATTTATAACAGTGAAAGACGTATGTGCAACTCTAGTAATGACAATGACTTAAAATATATCGCCATTTATTACGCCTCACCTAAACTATTACTACCACACACACACACACACACACACACACACACACACACACACATATATATATATATATATATATATATATCGCTAACCATTACACGACGTCGAAGTGCTGCAAATGATTTTCTAAGCGTAGCCTCGATTCAGCTCAAGGCCGAAAGTGTGGAGCTCCCACCGAGTTTCGATCACAGTATTCAATCGTAATTGATCTAGCGAGACAAATTTGCTAACAATTACGCCACGTCGAAGTGCCCAAAATGATTTTTAGCGTAGCTTCGAAGTGGCACAAGACAGAAAGCTTGGAGCACTCTCTGAGGATCGAATTCACTACTTGTAATTGATCTAAATGGGACAAACCTGCTAACCATTGCACCACGTCGACGTGCCCTGACACACACACAGACACACAAATATATATATAGACATCTTTCGTTGAATAATTTAGACAAGTTTTGTCTACTTATTTTCAATTGGGTCATTAAATATTCACGGACAAGATTTTTGGTGTCATTATTAAAGGAAGAGAGAATTTTTTGTGTTAATACATATTGTTTATTCCAAGTACTTTCGACATTAGCACAATGTCATCATCAGTAATTCTTTGTAACGTCATAACTTAGTTACCTCCCCTAAAGCGTTACTCAAGCTAATCGTATGCACTTAACTCAGCGTTCTTCACTTCAGTAGTAAAAATTTTAAGTTTCAGATTAACACAGCAAATTTCTCTTTGAAAATGGTGAACACTACAATATTTGTCTTGAAAAAACAACCATAATAAGACTAATAATAACTAATAATAACTAAGAATTTATTTATTATTTATTTCCTTTTGCTTTTGTTGTTCGTAATCATCAGGAGCTTCCGTCACTTGTGGTCAACCTTTTCTTTTATTCAAATAAATTATGTTCTTTCAACTGCCCATTCAATTTATTGAGGCCTATGTAAATGGATTGCAGCTTAATTAACAAAGTGTAATGGTAATGGTATTAATAGCCGTTTCCCTACAAGGAAACATTTGGCATTAATTGACCGAGCAGCCAATATTATTTTGGGTTGAAATTTATAGAATCTTTCTCTTCAAAAAAAATTCATAGGAAAACAGGTTTTTCAAGTCCAGTAGCTGTTATCGCCCTTTCCAGTATTGATGGACGTTTGTACATTCTATTTGAAATCGTAGGGAATGCTAATATCTTGATTATGTGATTGTTTTCCCATCAAGTTAAATGTACCATCCATTTTAGTTGTTGCTGCTGTTGATATTCCTCAACTGATGTAGTTTCTGTTATTTCAGTTCTTTCTTTATGTTTCTGTAGCGCCAGTCCATACAATGTTTAAAGCAGGATTATCTTTACCGTTGTAATTGGTAGAGATGGTTCCGAAGAGAAATTTTAGTCCATATGACAGGTCAATGTATGATACAGAACAAATAATAATAATAATAATAATTAAATTAAAAAATTTATATTCAGTAATAAATTTATTTTGAATATATATATATATATGTATATATATATGTATATATATATATATATATATATATATATATATATATATATGTGTGTGTGTGTGTGTGTGTGTGTGTGTGTATGTATGTATGTGTCTGTATCTATCTATTTATACGTGGTGTGCGCCCGCGTATGCGTATTCATGTATGTCTGTTCATGTCCATCCAACTGGTTCGTTTTGAAACTCCATATATTTGTGTGCCTGTGTATATATGTGTGTGGCTATCTATCTTATCTATCTATCTATCTACCTACCTACCTATCTATCTATCTATATATATATGTGTGTGTGTGTGTGTTTGTGTACATATATGTATGTATCTTTCTGTCTCTCACACTCTTTCATTCTTTCTCTCCCCCTCTCTCACTATATATATATATATATATATATATATATATATATATATATATATATATATATATATATATGCGTGTGTGTGTGCTCATATCTATCTGGGATATGTAGGACTTCAGATATCTGTATGCCTCTATATGTGTGTGTGTGTATGCGTGCGTACTCGTGCGAAAACAATACGACAACTTGATTGTTAAAGATGC
>OZ038493.1:4933834-4938834 GCA_964036315.1 Acanthosepion esculentum
GTTCGTGATATTCAGTTACACGCAAATACCAGCTATTGGTCAAATAATAGAACTTGTATCGGCGAATCATTATTATCTTCTAAAAATAATTCTTACAATCTAAACCTATTTTCTGGATTTAAATAACCTGCATAAGGTTAACAAGCTAGAGAAAATAAATCAATCATTTTCAATAAATAAATATGTCTACTGAGAAGGAATTTTTGAATGTCGTTAATATTTGAACTCGCAGAATGTGTTCGAACATGGCCTAATCCGAAAAAAAAACAAACTGCACACGCTTCTCTGATTTAAGAAATTTGTGATGCGATTTCAGTTTGGGAATAAAAGATTCTCAGTTGAGATTGTTAAAGCTGAAAATAAACTTCATGTCTCCATTGTTCCGATCGTAAAATCTGTTAGTTTTATCTTTCTCTATCAAAATACAAATTTTACTTGTCTACCGAAAGTTGGAAACAAAACCACACTCTACATCTTTATAAGGAGATCTGATTTAGCCTGCTGTATCCATGTATTAGATATAAATCTTATCCTAGTTCCCAGAGATCTGTCTCCTAAGTAGCAACTTCTCATTGTACTCATGTACTGTCTGACACCGATGAGACTGGATAATTTCTGGATATAACCGCCTTTCAATGGCCTTGTATTAAAAACGATCATTTCTGTTTTCACCGGGCGAATATTGGCATTTCCTGATGTATGCAGACTTTGCCATTCTAGGTTTAACTCGCACAGAATCCATTTGAACTCTCATTAGGTGCAAAATGGTCACTGTCTCTCGTGACGTATCATTCCCTGCGTTGGTCATTTAGTGGTTACCTATAATAAGACCATTTACTGAAGCGTCTGATATTATTACATTGGCCAGCGACCGGCTCGTCTCGCGCTTAACTTGTTCGGACAATTGAGAGTCCAGCTGGCTAGTTGGTTCAGCGGTCAACGGATATATTTATGCAGGTGTGCGCGTGGGCGTGTATTGATCAGTAGCGGCATGGCCGATTGAGTGGCATAAGTGCGCCGGTCAGGAGGAAAGTGCTTTACAAAGTGTTCGATGTCATATATTCCTGTCTGCTAAGTTCGCCAGAGAAAGAGAGCCAGCAAAAATCCGTGTAATATCACACGACCGAAGCTGATAGGTTTGCCAATAACACACACTCTCTCCTTCTCTCTCCCTACCTCTCTCTCCCTCTCCCCACCCCTCCCTCCCTCTCTCTCCCCCCCACAGATATATATACAGGGTGATTGAAACTGATAGGATTTGCCAATAACACACGCTCTCTCTCCCTACCTATCTCTCTCCCTCCCTCTCTCTCCCCACCTCTCTCGCCCTCCCTCTATCTCCCTCTCTCTCTCCCTCTCCCCACAAATATATATATACAGGGTGATTTAAACTGATAGGATTTGCCAATAACACACGCCCTCTCTCCCTACCTATCTCTCTCCCTCCCCCTCTCCCCCCCTTTCCCTCTATCTCCCCCCCTCGCTCTCTCCCCACACAAATATATATACACGGTGATTGAAATGTAAATCCCCATTTTAAAATACTTATAATTTATTTATTAACTATAATTTTTACAAAAATGGATATGAGAGGGAAGCGTTTAGCCTAAGGTTTTATTTAAAATTCGATATGGGCACCAGATTTCGCTATCAGCTTCTCGAACCAGCCAGGAATCGAATCGATTTCATCAGGAACTCTTGTATTCGCCCTTCAAGTTCTTCCAAAGTCTACAAAACGAAGAGTATGAATGTTGGTACCATTACTGAAAGCATGAATGATTTTTCCTCTCAACATTGCTCATTTGGGAAGACAGTGGGGCTAACATAAAACGATTTTAACCTGTCCTTTTTCATAGCTGAATAAGTCAAAGGTTTTTTCTGTGATTCTTACGACAAATAGTGTCCCGATGGCTAAGTGTCTTGTCTAAAAATCTGGAAAAAATAAACTCAATTAGTTTAGTAGTTTTTTTTAGATATTAACATTTTGTGGGATGAGCAGTTATGCTATTACATGATTTGGACAATTTTGCTGTTACACCAGGTATAAAAGTGGAGATAGATAGATAGATAGATAGATAGATAGATAAAATGAAAACATAGATAGATAGATAGATAGATACATACATACATACATACATACATACATACATAGATATGAACAGACTGAGATAGCTAGCTAGATAGATGGCTAGATAAATAGATAGATATGAACAGACTGAGATAGATAGATAGATAGATAGATAGATAGATAGATAGATAGAACTGTCAGCTTCCTAAGATCAATGGCGAGTAAAGGCTTTAAGCGTGTATAGCCTGAGGGTCTTGGGAAAGATCACCCTGCTTTGAACATTTTTGGCGTTCGCTACATAATCACAAAGAAAGAACTGTAGGACTTCTTCGTAATAAAGGCATGTTTAGACTGATGCGATTATACATGTGTATGAAGGAGGGGAGACGCTGAGTATTTTAAATTAAAATTTTAAAAATATGCTTTGGGTGTATAGTCTAGCCAATTCCATTTAATTCCTTTTTTGTTGTTCATCATTCCCTCACTTTGTGATAATAGAAGCGCTGGCAAGAAAGGCGAATTCCTGTAAGAATCTGAACGTAAATTAACTTTTCATTATCTAGCGATTAAAGCAATTTCTATTTTTCTTTTTCCCATTAATTAAAGCAGCATTTTTTAAATCAAAATTGGGATCAGATTCATTATGGCGAGCAACTAAAACATTGCGTGTGTTGTTTTGTAAAACACCCCTTTTGTGTTCATTTAATCTTTTATTTAGATTCCTTGAGGTTTCTCCTATGTATTCCTTGTGGCAATTATTACAGGTGAATTAAATAGATGAAGTAAATTCTCGCTTTAAGTTTTAGCTTATTATTTTTTTGTATTACAGTAATTCCCCATGTATAATACGCACTTTTTTCTAAACAAATAATAAGCAAAATTAGGTGGGCTGTTATGCACTGCTACAAAATAATCTTCAAAAAATTGCCGTTTCATTGGTCGATTTCAGTTGCGATAATTTGACATTACCATTCGGCGACTGCAACCCCAGAAGCATGTCCAATAAAATAAGAATTATCATAAAACTAAATTAGAATAATATTATTCTATGTTCAAAACCATTTTTTGTGAAAAACTACATACAAATCCGGTAGATTGCACATTTTATCGAACAAAAACAAAATAATGAGTCTGCGCAGTAGGCACAATACAGGTATTTCCGTTTCCTTTTAGAATCGTGCTGATCGGAAATTTTGATAAATATCTTCAATTATAGCTTGAATAAGAGTAGGAAACGCTGGCCGTAATTGAATTGGAAAGGTTCAATTTATAGGGTTTGATTACCAAACAAGGTGTGCGTATTATAAGTGAGTAGAAGCATTTTCCCACACTTTCAGCACAATTTTAAGGGTGCGTATTATGGATGAAGGCGTGTTACACATGGGGAATTACGATAATTAAGTCTTTTATTGTTTTAGAAGTAGTTGTAAAACATTTTATGTCAACCTTAGAATAAATATTTTCAATTGTAGTTACGTGTTCCACTTTGTCATGAGGAAAGAGAGAATGGCCACTCAAAACAGCCGGGCTGAAAAAAGACCTGCCACGCGTTGTAATGGCTAGCGCTTTTGTCTCGCTAGATCAATTACGAGAAAGCTATGAGATCGATCCTTACTAGGTGCTTCATACTTTCGACTCTGTACCACATCTAAGCTACGTTTGGCAAATCACGATGTCCATTTTCATATCTATCTCATGTGTTCATTTCTTTTGCGTTCTCTTCATATGCGCTTGTGTTTATAATGCGCGTGAGTGAGTGTTAATTTATATTTCCATTGAATAGTGAGTTGGATCCTCACTGGGTGCCTCCTTATTTTCGGCTTTGTGCCACATCTAAGTTACGCCTAGAAAATCTCCATGAGGAAAGAAGGCTTGGAGAATATATCTAAGAATCTACTGGATTCAAGAGAAGCAGGCAGAAAGAGCGATGAACCCGTTTTAGAGAATGGGTGAGAGAACAAGAACATACGCGGTAAACAGTCAAAGAAACGAAGTTGTGGAGAGCCATAATCGACCTGAATAAATATGGCACATAAAAATGAAGAAGAATCAGGCTAGATTACCTCCTCAAAAATTCCATGCTTCTATGTGCCGTGTCTCTTCAGGGTGTTAGTAATCATGGCTCTCGACAATTTTCTATCTGTTGTAGTTCTTAGCTACGTTTGCCCTTTGCGAAGACACACTCCCACTCCGTTCCATCTATTCCCTCAAGCTCCTCTGCTTTGCCCTCTTGGCCTGGATTTGCCCTTAACTTTTCCAAGCCCTCGTTCCTCATTATGAAGCAATATCTATGAAATTATCATTTTAGTTTTCTCTTTCTGATTCTGACGAAGCGGCCTTTTCTTTCTGTTTTTCTTAAAAGATTTCATCGTTTTTTACGCTCTCCGTTCATCGTAATTTCGGCAACCTTCTGTAAAACCACATTTCTGTAGCTTCCAGTTTTGTCTTCATCTGTGGGAAAATTCTCTCTTATTTAATGCCATACAAGATTATTAATATTACCTAACAGTACAGCAAACATTTCTTTGTTTCTAACAAATTTGTCCCGTGTAAAATTAAATTAGTCTGACATAGGGCCGCCTTTCTAGGGTACGTAGTGACAAGTCGAATTTGCTGTTTGTTTCACGTGGAAATTTTCTGTTAATTCTATCTACAGTCATTAGAGAAAAGTTTGTAGGTATTTGTTTAATAAATCTTTCCTATGATATCGTGGTTTATATAAATGGCTACTCGAAACTGATAGTCTTAAAAGGAAACAGACCAAAATTCATTTGTGCATTTCCCACAATTAACACTGCTACAAACGACCCATCCAAGCTCTATATCCGAACAGCATGGCCTGCTCCCTGAAGTGAATAACTAAATTTATGGTTCAATCCCGGAACAGTGCACTCTTGCAGAAAGCACTCGTTTAACTAAAAGATTTTCACCT
>OZ038493.1:4951334-4966334 GCA_964036315.1 Acanthosepion esculentum
CGAGCTAGGGCGGACCTGGGAACAGCAGTAATCAAGAGGCGGTTCCACGCTTCTCAAAACCTCCTGATCAAAGCCCTTGCTGTTGGATGTAGTGTATCGTCTTAGCCAGGACTCGGATGTAGTTTATCGTCTTACTCAGGACGTGCTTGTCTTGGGTGTAAAACACCAAATTGGTGGCTCGAAAGAGTGTAACGCACCTGAACATTTGCCACGGAAGTCGAGATACAACAGCGATAAACCGCATCATAATGGCTGTAAGGTCGAAGAGGAAGGACCAGACTGAATGGCACCAACCCCGAAGACCCCAACCGCGGAATAGGCAAAAATCTACACCAGGGGTCGGCAACCTTTTGCTATGTGCCAACTTAAGGTTTTAGAATCATTCAGCGTGCCAAAAACATACGTACTTTTATACAGGTCTATATACCTGTTCTACAATATATTTTATATAGTCATATATAGTATTTATACTTTAGTATATATTAAAATTGAAACGGCTAAATATCTTCCTTGCATTGTAGTAGTTATTGGTTCGGACTTCATGATGTCATTTGTGGTTGCGTGCCATTGGAAATTGCTTGGCGTGCCAGGTGTTGCACGCGTGCCGTATGTTGCCGACCTCTGATCTACACGTTCTCAACGGCCAAACCGGTGGAAGAGGAGAGAGCCTGTTGGGATGACTAGACCCAGGCGTACAGCCCGATGCAACTAGGTTTACCAGATCTCGCCCTTTGAGTATCGAGGGAAGCGTTTCTGACCCAGTCTGCGAACTTTTCCGTCGTGCCAAGTTGTCCACCAAAATCAAATTCACGCGAATGGTCTCGTCAAATTCCATCTCCGCCACCTCCACTAGGCGGAAAAAGAGAATAGGGAGAGAAGCTGACGATCCTGATGATCGGATGGGTGCGGGTGCCGACCACCACATCATAAGTCTACCGTTAATTCCACGTAAAACGTTAAAATCAAATCCATTCTTCTTATTCTATGCGCCTTGTTCCTTGAGCACGTTGGCGATCATTGCTCTCCACAATTTCTTGTCTTTTGTAGCGCTTAATAAATTTTGACTTTTTGTTATCTCTCCTAAACCCAGTTCTGGCATTTATTTATAAAAGCTCCATGTTCCTCTTGTCTTCAGTAGGCCCAATGATCTGTTGTTTTTTGTTTAGCAGCATATCAACGTCTACAGGTTATTTAATGCCGAAATCTAAAGATTATGTACAAAATTTTATTTTATTTACTCTTTTTAGATAATAATAGTTTCAGTAATACAAATCTTACTAATTAACCTATAGCTGGGGGAAAGTTGTGGATTCATACCTTACCCGTGCAGATATAACGAACCCAACTGGAATAGAAACTCAGCTCACCGATTAAAAATTACGAGCCTTATCCAATAGACCACACGCACATCCATGCTTACAGTACCAAGCGCTCACCGATCTTGGTATTGACCAGGCTCGATGTTGCTTAACTTCGGTGATCTTACTGGAATCTGTGTTTCGACGTGATGTGGCCGTACGAAATCGTCCAGATATAAGAATAAACAAAATGATTGACGTAACTCTTCCAATATTTTTCAACAAGTAATTGAAGAGCGCGGATTTAAGACAAGAAAAAGAAAACACATGTTTGACAATGTTCCATAATATTTCCACAGTATTTTTGCCTTCTTCAAGACACGTTTAAAAAATGTTTACCAGTCTAAAAATATATAAGAATCTACAAAAGATTATAAGTCTTTGTACAAACATCGCTTGTCTTGAAAAAGAACGGCTGTAGTTGTAATCAACGCGTCAAAACGAAAGAAACGCCGCCAACGTGAAGGCATGAAACTAAAACGTGCTTAATATGATGGCGATCTTTTTCATCTTGAAGTTTTCCGTTATTTGATTATTTACTAAAAGGAATCAATCAAACAGCTTAGTATGGAATCCTTCTGTCATTCTGTACATTCCTCTGGGCCGGGAAGTTTATAATTTTCATACGTAACCATCCTCATGCATTTTAGGGGTCAGGAGGTCGGTAGATTACATGCATTTTTTTTCAGAATGTGCAAATTAAGATGTTTGTCGTTTGTAATAAAACGCTAATGTCACATTGTTGTGTTTGATATCGTATCTGTGGCCGTTGAATCTTTTATTCAATTTTCCCGTTGTGCAACCCATATCAATCAAGTCATGTTTGGTACATTTGGCGGCGTCTATTAAATGGAAATCAGTACCACTGTGATAATGAGGCTAATAATAATAATAATAATAATAATAATAATAATAATAATAATAATAATGAGAAGAAGAAGTAGAAGACGAAGAAGAAGAAGAAAAAGAAGAATGAGAAGAAGAAGACAAATAAGAAGAAGAAAGAAGAAGAAGAAAGAAGAAGAAGAACAACAACAAAGAAGAAGAAGAAGAAGAAGACTGAATCCGAAAGTATATCTGCAGTGCACGAGTTGAACTACTCTGTTAAAAGTACAGCTAATTCACCTTTATGCAGGCTGAGTAGAAAACCTACTGAAAATGAGTATGGAATACATTATTTGTAGCAAAACTCAGCTGATATGAAAAATGTACAGACGACCTCACGACAAAGTAGCCCCCAGCATACATTGGATGCTATGCAGGAAGTATGGCTTCGATTGAGCGGTGAAGAGGTACGACCACCCACCATCGTCAAATGGGTATACACATTCGGATACTTACTAGTCACAGGGATCCGTCCCTGTGCTGGTGGTATCACGGCTACGACTACCTTGGACCGGCTCTGACGAGCTATGACTAGCTTAGACCAGCTATGACCAGCTTGGACAAGTTATGACCAGCTAAGACCAGCTTGAAAACACTCGGGCCACCACGTTAAAAACTGACCTTGTGTCACAACCTGACTCAGTGAGGAAGGGGTCTAGTAAACCCCTTCACCACCGTCAATAACGGAGAATTTCAGGTGAAGCTCATGTGGTATACAACCATATTGACTAAGCAGCGCTTGGAGAAGAATCGTCCGGATATAATACTCGTGAAGAAGAGCAGCTGTGAATAGATCCTGATAAACGTTGTGGTACCTTTTGGTGAAGTCAGAGCAGGTGAAAATGCAGAGGACCCAACACCTGGTAGGGCAAATCACAGAAATATATCCAACGGCGTCTCAAGTTTTTTCTTTTGTGTTTATCGGACTCTGGCCTATTTTAAGGAATCTTTCTAACTCTCAGAACGCCTTGGGGTCAACCGACATCATTGGGATTCCGCACGTGGCAGCGCAGCTTGGAACAGCACACGATGGTGGAAAAGGTGGCTGAACGAGTGTTTGGGAATCGCTTGCGTTTAGATTTATGCAAAATTATTGAAAAACGAAACAAAAAAAGTTGTTATACGAGTTAATCGCGTTGCTGAGAAAGGTTTTTTGTCTCTAAGCTTCGGGTAGGCGCCGTGATAGGATCATCATTACCCGGTCAAAACATCTAATGATCGAAGAGGATATCAAATGATAATAGCAGCGTGCCTGTTATACCCCTATCAGACTGGGTGTTATGGTGCTTATATTGGTCTTCTGATATATATATATATATATATATATATATATATATATATATATATATATATATATATATATATATATTACGCAAATCATTCATACGAAAAGCAGATAATGAAGTTAATGATATGCCAAGAATCACTCTCGCAAAGAATTTTTAAAAAAGACCTGATAAAACCGGAATTCATAAACAAGGATCATACCATTCATTAACGGATTCGAGGTTAATGTATTTTATTATTAAAAATTGTTTGCGAGAGTGATTCTTACCATATCATTAACTTCATTATCTGCTTTTCGTATGCATGATTTGCGTATTATAAATTGAACCCGCACCAAATAATTGATATATATATGTATATATATATATATATATATATATATATATATATATATATATATATATATATATATATATATATATGCACCCCAGTGACAAATCTTTTAGCATGGTGCTCTTTCATTTTTTGAATTATTATTATTATTATTATTATTATTATTATTATTATTATTATTATTATTCCTTTTGTTTCTTGTGTATACTCAATTCTTTCCGGGTCCCAACCAGAGACCTAATGTCAGAATGGCTTCATGACATTTTACACTCAGCAGTTTTGAATAAAGAAATTACGTAGCTTTTACATAGATAAGGCTCTTTGTAAGGTGTGGGTTACACTTTCGAGTCCAATTTTTTCAATTCTTTAATGCACGTGCTAGAAGGTATTCCTTCAATTAATCTATTGGAATCTTTTCCAATCAATCCGAGGGCCCTAAATACAAATTGAAATTGTTAATCTCCTCATGCGCCACATTTTTCAGGTCCTTGTATTTTGATGGGCTTTTGAAGATCTTCAAAGATACATTGCAGTCTGCAGGGACTGCCATGTCAATAAGGAGGCACATTTTGTCTTTGCGGTCTCTAATCACGACGTCAGGACAACTAGCTTTGATTGTTCTGTCTGTGTGCATTGTAAAGTCCCAGTAAATTGTTACTGGACCTATCTCTATAACTGGGTCTGGGTGGTGTTCATACCAATCTCTTGCAGTTTCTTTTCCATAAGTGTTGCAGATTTCCCACTGCAGATATTGGGCCACTCTGTCGTGCCGTGTTTGATATTCAGTGGGTACAAATACCGCGCAACTTGATACAAAATTATTATTATTATTATTATTATTATTATTATTATTATTATTGTTATCATTATTATTATTATCATTATTATTATCATTATTATTATTATCATTATTATTATTATTATTATTATTTATTTATTTATTTCCTTGGGTTTCTGTTGTATACACATTGCTTTCCGGGTCCCAACCAGAGACCTATGGTCACTGATCATTCTTTTGTAAAAAAAATCAACCAAAGGTAACAGACATTTTACATAGATAAACCCTTCGAAAGATATGGGCTGTACTTATGAGTACAATTTCTTGTATTTCTTTTCGACATGTGCTACCAGGAATCACTTCAATGAGTCTATCGGATCCTTTGCAGTCAATATATATATATATATATATATATATATATATATATATATATATATATATATATATATATATACATATATATATATATATACATATATATATATATATATACATATATATATATAAACATATATATATATATACATATATATATATATATATATATACATATATATATATATACATATATATATATATACATATATATATATCTATATATATATATATATATATATATATGTGTGTGTGTGTGTGTGTGTAAATATATATATATATATATATATATATATATATATATATATATATATAAATATATTATAAATTTACTAATTTAAAAATATGGTACCATCGCTACACAGGAATTACCATGTTTCAAAAACAGAAACTAAAACCTTAAATTTAATTATAGAATTAAATAAAATCCCTAGTACTGTTACATTTTCAAGCGACTTTTGGGATTCCAAAACAGTACTAAGGATTTTAGTTTAATTCTATAATTAAATTTAAGGTTTTAGTTTCTGAATTTTGAAACATGGTAATTCCTGTGTAGCGATGGTAGCCATATTTTTAAATTAGTAAATTTATAATGTTTATGCTCTACAGAATTGCACTGAACACGGTTTTTAAAAATGAAAATAATTAATAAGAACCCCAGATTATAAATCTTACTGTTCTTTTTCATTATTTTAATATATATATATATATATATATATATATATATATATATATATATATATATATAACTATTGATAACTGTGGAAGCAAACTCTTGAAGAGAAACGTTTGTTTCCATCTATATTGTTATTGGTCTTCTTTCTCTCTTTCTCTTTCACTCTATCTCTCTTTCTCTTTCAATCTTTCTTTCTTTCTCTTTCAATCTATCTCTCTTTCTCTTTCAATCTTTCCTTCTCTTTCAATCTCTCTCTCTTTCTATTTCAATCTTTCCTTCCCTTTCACTCTATCTCTCTTTCTCTTTCAATCTTTCTTTCTTTCTCTTTCACTCTATCACTCTTTCTCTTTCAATCTTTCTTTCTTTCTCTTTCAATCTATCTCTCTTTCTCCCATTTCTTTATTTCGTTTACTTTCTATCATCTTTGACACTTTTTATCTTTTCTTTCTTGTCTCCTTCTTTTCATCTCCCAGCCCCAGCTTCAATATCTTTTGCGAAGTCAGATCGAACATAAAACTGGAATAAGAATAGTCGGACGTGCGCTGCATATTGTCCCGAGGGGTAGAAGCAATGTCCATGATCTTCCTTTGTCCCTAGTGGACGCTGGCTGGACACTGACAGTTTTAAATAGAGAGGCTGTTGTTACAAGTAAACATGTGCAAGACAATAAGAGTTGGCCAAACCCTGACTCGCCGACTACTAACAACTTTAACTAATTTTTTTACCTTTCAACGAAAATCCTATCATTCACTTTTGAGATGTGCTCTGGCCTCATTACTGAGGCTAAAACATTTCGGACCTATTTAGTACAGTTGTTGATACCTAAATAGAATAGATGTTACTAAAATGGATTTGGTCTCCGTTTTTACACAAGCGATCCATCTCACAGCGAGGACATATTTTTTATGATCTGCTGTCTACGAAAAGAAACAAAATAAAACTGGTTATTATTTTCGTTTTTAAAAAAAAAAAAAAACGACTTTGGCTTTGTGTTGATTCGGATGGATGTCATACATGGGGTCAAAATTACGCACAAGTATTTAAACTATCAGCTGCATACAACAGAATATTAGTCAAAAGAAATAATGAAATGTAATACAAACAATTAAAGACTATTATATAGACTACTATTAGTACAATGTCGAGGATAAAAGAGTTTAAAGATCTAATAACTAGATTGAATTTCATTTGACTAGTTGGTCCCGGTGTTAACATTGTTAATTCTTTTTCGCTCTATAAGAGATCTTCAGATCACGATCTGAATTTTGGTTGAAGCCACCATAAACTGTTTCCACAATATATATATATATATATATATATATATATATATATATATATATATATATATATATCAAAGTGAAAATTGAAGTCAACACTGAAGTGACAGTCTGTTTCCTGTTAGACGCAATCGCCAGGCCACGAGTGGGTTGACGATTGAAACAACCTAGCATGAAACAGACTGTGGCCTCTAAGTGCTGACTTCAATGTTCACTTTTATATTTACACACGCTCTATCTCTGATATTGTGCACTTTAGCCCATAAATATAGCACACCTTAAGAGTATATTTCTTCATATATATATATATATATATATATATATATATATATATATATATATATATACTTATGTATTGTTAAGGGGTTTCCCCTTTTCACACAAATGAACTCAACCGAGGTATACATATACTACCACCAGTGAATACCCGGCAGTACGTTAAGACAGTCGAGAAGTCTGTAGTATGAGAGTAGTATTAGATGAGGGTATCACAAGAGTCACCGTCAGCAGCACCTCGACTCAGTAAGGAGTCATACCGCGATACTTCAATACCAAGACTGTATATATATTATTGCTACTAACCCGCATTCCTGGATCTACTAACACGTATTACCAGTTTGTATTATTACGTTAATACATTTATTTTCCTTATCTATTCCTGGCATTTGTTATTTATTGATATCAGATTTCATCCCGGAATCCACAACATCCTCGTAATCTAGTAATTACGGAAAATTTTCTTAGTTTCCTTATTAAAGAAAGAAAATTACCATTTTGTCTTAGTAAAAACAAGACCCTGATGATGACATTGTGCTAATGTCGAAAGTACTCGGAATAAAATGAATATGCATCAATATAGTCATTTTCTTTCTTCTTTTTATAAGGATACTAAGAATATTGACCGTAATACGAGGCGATCCTATTAAAATAAGTAGATAAATTTAATGAGACATGCCATATATATATATATATATATATATATATATATAGATAGTAATCCTGTAGATTACTCTGTGGAGTACAGATGCAGAACCTAACCACATTAGGTGTTTCTACTGCATGTTTCTACAGGGAAGAAATAAGAGACCTGGTTTATCTTGTTACCGCGAGTTGAATAGGGAAGACTCGCATCCATTCCTCTCCACGGACATTTGGAGAAAATGATTGGAATTTGAATTCATTAGTAATAGCGATAATTTTTAAATATGTAACAAAGTGAAAATGGCAGACATATATCTATCTATCTATCTATCTATCTATCTATCTATCTATCTATCTATCTATCTATCTGTCTGTCTATCTATCTATCTATCTATCTATCCACATATACAGGGTGTCCATAAAGTTCGTGTGGGCTTTAAAAAATTTATAACTTTATTTGTATTTGCGATAGAAAGAAGTAAATCTGTATTTTTTAAGGTTTTATTGAAATTTTATTTAAGTTTCCACATGTCCTCCATCATTAGCAATACAAAGGGTAATACGATTTTGCAGTTCACGGAAAACATTTGCCAACTGATTTACAGTAATGCCTAAAATGACAATAGTTATTTTAGCTATACTTAAAACTAGGTACATTAAACTTTATAACATTTTTTACAGATTATTTCTATCGCAAATACAAATAAAGCTATAATTTTTTTAAAGTGCACACGAACTTTATGGACACCCTCTCTCTCTCTCTTTCTCTCTCTCTCTCTCTATATATATATATATATGTATAGATAGATAGACAGATAGATAGATATAGATAGATATAGATAAATATATATATATATATATATATATATATATATATATATATATATATATATATATTATATAACGTAAATCATTCATACGAAAAACAAATAATGAAGTTAATTATATCGCAAGAATCACTCTCGCAAACAATATTTAATAATAAAATACAATCAACCTCGAGTGATTCTTGCCATATAATTAACTTCATTATTTGTTTTTTGTATGAATGATTTACGTTATATAAATTGATACACGCACCACATAAATGATATATATATATATATATGTGTGTGTGTGTGTGTGTGTGTTTTCTATAGATATATTATAATTTAATTACAATAATCAAATAATTATGAAAGGAAAAGGAAAAAATGATGAAAGTGTGAAGAAAGTAAAGAAGGAAAATTAATGGGTGGCTTGCCTAGCAACTGGGTGTACATTTTTTACATTGGTGTCTGCGATCAGTGTTCTAATTTAGCTAAAATAACGAGAATTTTGAAAGCCGATTTTCAAGAAAGGCAAGCAAGATTGCTCCCTTAAATCTCCGTGGAACTTGATTTCCCTCTTGTTTTTTGCCGAGTCTGGATAAATAAAATGCCAAGTTCAAGACATTGAGAGCCGCGAGGAAAAGAAAGAAAGAATGAAAGAAACAAAGACATGCGAATAATAATGACGAACCAAATAAAAAGAAAGAAAGAAAGAAATGCATGGGAATAATAGCGATGGTTCGAATAATAGAAAGAAAGAAAGAAAGAAAGAAAGAAAGAAAGAAAGAAAGAAAGAAAGAAAGAAAAAGTGAGAACTAAAAAGTTTGAAAAGAAGTAGAATCTTTATAGAAAGAAAGAGCAGAAAGAAACAACAAAGACAAAAACAGAAAAAGAAAAAGAAAAAGAAAGAGAAAAAAGATAAATCGGGAAAGTGTGAGAGAAAGAGATGGCGATAAACTGAAGTAGAATTAAAAAAAGAAAGAGACAGTCGAAATACCAGGTTAGAAGAGGGAAAGAATACAGAGAAGAAAAAGAAGGAAAGAGAGGCAAAAGGATGTTTGACAGGAAACAGAATAATGAATTAAAGAAAGAACAAAAGACAAAAAGAAAGAAATAAATAAAAACAGAATAGAAAGAAAGAAGAAAATAATAATAAGGATAAAGAAAGAATGGTTGAGAGAAGATGAAAGAAAATGAGTTAGACAAGAAAAAGAGAGAAAGAAGAGAAAATAGAGAGAAAAGATAACTTGTTGAAGATTAAATAGAAAAAGTAATAAGTAAAGAAGGCAAGGAAAGACAAGTAGAACGAGAAAAATGAAATAACGGAATGACACTGTATATTAACGAAGAAAAAGAGAAAGAAAGAAAAAAAGAGAAAGAAAGAAAAAAGGAGAAAGAAAGGGCAAAAGATAGACCGTTCGAAAAGAAGGAGAATCTTTATAGAAAGAAAGAACGAAACAGAAAAAGAAAGAGAAAAAAGTTAAATCGGTAAAGAGTGAGCGAAAGAGATGGAGATATACTGAAGTAGAAATAAAAAGAAGAAAAAGAGAGATAAAAAAAGAAGAGAAAATAGAATGGGTAACGTGTTGGAGAAGAGAGATTAAATCGAAAAAGTAATAATTTTAAAAAAAGAATAGAAAAAGACAAAAAAAGAGAATTAGAAGAAGAAGAAGAAAGAAAGAAAGTCTTTTCAGATTAAAAAAAAAATATTTGTGAACATTTTCGCGCTGAAGTGAAAGTGACGAGTGTCACCTTTTAAATTTTCGAAACAAAACAAAAATGTTTTATATTCTTCGTGTTTTATTTTGATTCGAAATCGCAACGTGTCTACAATGAACCTTGTTGTTCATTGGTCGCGTCCGCACGAACAGACAACGAACCGGAATAGCCACATCTTCACTGAAGAAAAGCGTCGGTTGAGAAACGCGAAAGAAAATGTAACCAAACAATAACAAATCAATTCATATCAGAAAACGAATACACAAAAAAAGAGACTGAAACAAGGCATTAGGAATAATTTAAAGGAAATAAAAAAAAAAAAAAAATAAAATCTTCATTTGTTTTCGCATGAAGCACGTATGATGAAATCAAGCTAAAAAGGAATGACCCGGATGCCCGGCGCGCTCCCATAGAAACTTTTATCCCACCCTCTTCGAACCTTCCGATATTTTTTTACCCCTTGGCAAGATTTGAACGCATGAAAAGTATTTGCGAACGGTTACGATGGTTTTAAAATTCAGATTGGTCGATTCATAGCGTTTCTAGTTGTCAGCCGATTTGAAAACTGAAAGTAAGAATTTAGTCAAGCAAAAGAGTTTGGGCTGAGTTTGTTTTTGAAATTAGCTTTTCAGCGGAACAAGTGAGAGGAAAGGTTTTAAATGTGAAAGGGAAAGAGAGAAAATGAAAGCAGAGAGAAAGAAAAACAGAAAAGTGGGGGGGAGACAGAAAAATAGGTGGACGTAAGAAAGAAAGAAAGAAAGAAAGAAAGAAAGAAAGAAAGAAAGAAAGAAAGAAAAAAGAACGGGAAGAAAAGTTGCGCGACTAAATGAATGAGGGAAGGAGGGATGACATTTAAAGGAAGGAAGGGTGGACGTAAGAAAGGAAGAAAGAAAGAAAGAAAGCAAGCAAGCAAGAAAGAAACAAAGCAAGCAAGTAAGAAAGAAAGCAAGCAAGCAAGAAAGAAAGAAAGAAAGAAAGAAAGAAAGAAAGAAAGAAAGGAAGCAAGAAAGAAAGAAAGCAAGCAAGCAAGAAAGAAAGAAAGCAAGCAAGCAAGAAAGAACGAAAGCAAGCAAGAAAGAAAGAACGAAAGAAAGAAAAGGAAGCAAGAAAGAAAGAAAGCAAACAAGAAAGAAAGCAAGAAAGAAAATAAGAAAAGAAATCATAAAATAAAGAAAAGAAAAAAGTATCAAAGAAAAAGAAAGAAAGAAACTAAAAGAGAGAAGTCGGAAAAGGGAAAAAGTAAAAAAGCATCAATAAAAAGGAAGAAAGAAGGAAAAAGCAAAAACTAAACAAAAAAGGAAAAAATCAAATAAAAAAAGAAGCTAAGTCAATAATGAAGAAGGAAAAAGAAAAGGATAAAAAAAGAGACAAAGAAAGAGAGAAAGAAATTATGCAAGAAATTACGAAATCAGGGAGCAAGACAAAATGTGAAAATAGAGAGGAATTGAATCTGAAATGTCCACTGTATAATGGCCCAAATACGTGGCTAAGAGTCACCACGAAATTAATTGACAAGGAAGATTATATGCTTTCTTTCATCTTTCGGCATTTGAACTTATTGATACGGCAAAATAAATAAGTACGTAAAGACATTTGATTTTGTGGTAAGAACGGTTCGACTCGTAGTGACGTCTAAACAGATTTAAAGACCAAAATTGACTCCACTAAACAGTAAAAGATATGAAAAATTCGCTTGCTTAAATCAGCATTAAACGAAACAAAAACAAAAAACTGATGTCCGGTACGTGAAACAAAAAATAAAAAAAGCTGATGTACTGTACGCATGCGTGTTAGTTGACCAAGAAGCATGCTCCAGGATTGAACAGTAGTCAGTTATCAAGTTTTTGGTTGCTGAAGGGTGCAAACCAGTTGAACTTCATAGGAGAATGTCAACTGTGTATGGTGCCACATGTTTCAGTCAAAAAATGTCTACAAGTGGGCTAAATTGTTTAAAGAAGGACGGAGCAGTGTTGAGGATGAAGACAGGCCTGGGAGGCCTACAGAAGTGAGGTCTGCTGAGGTGATCGAATCAGTCAATGACCTTATTCAGTCTGACAGAAGGGTGACAGGGGATGACATTGCAAGGAATTTGAGCTTATCTGTTGGGACAAACGCAGGGGTCATCAGTCAGAAGGAGTCATCTTGTATCATGACAACGCAAGGCCTCACACAGCAGCCCAAACGGTGTAGACCATCAACGAGCTGGGCTGGGAACTGCTCCTTCATCCCCCTTACAGCACAGACCTTGCCCCTTCAGATTTTCACCTGTTTGGTCCCTTGAAAGCGTTCACGAGAGGCACGAAGTTTAAAAGTGACGATGAAGTCAAAAGTGTAGTGAGCGACTGGCTGAGACATCAGTCCAAAGATTTTTACGCTGAGGGAATACGGAAGCTTGTGCACAGATGGGAAAAGTGTGTGACAGTGCTGAGAGACTACGTTGAAAAAAAAAGTAAGCTTCTATCTGTATTAGAAGTCCTTATACCGAAACATTTACCTTATTTATTGAATGAACTTCGTAGTTAATCCATAAAAGTAAAAGAATATAAAACAGTCATCAATAATAACTTCCCTAACTATATTGTTGATGAACAAATAAATTTTCCATCAGAGAACTTTATGCAAAACAAATAGAACACAATACTCCTCCAATTAACCCTAAACATATCAAACGTTTCAAAACCAGATACATGCTAACTATGAACAAGACGAAAATATCATAAAAAAATTAATAAAATTTAATTCTTCCATCACATATCCTAGTAAAAAAATGAGGAAAGTTGGCTCCCTGTGCCGAGCCAGGAAATTTTTCTCCCCGGAATCGATCCTCCAAATCTATAAATCGACCATTCGCCCTTGCATGGAGTATTGCTGCCATATATGGTCTGGAGCCCCTGCTGTTTGCCTCAGGGTTCTTGATAAGATCCAGAGACGGATATGCAATGTAATTGGCCCTGATCTGTCATCTCGTCTGCAGTCGCTCTCTCACAGACGCGACGTTGCCTCGCTCTGTCTTTTTTACAAATACTTTCACGGTAATTGCTCCGAGGAGCTGCTTTCGCTGGTTCCTAGGCCTCATGAATTTAAACGTCCTACGAGGCTGGCATCCCGTTCCCACCCCTTCACCGTTGAAACTGTTAGATGTAGACGTTTCTTCTACTCCAATAGCTTCATGTCTCGCACATCTCGCCTGTGGAACTCCCTTCCTTATTCCTGTTTCCCTGACAAATACAATCTCCAACTATTTAAGTGTAACGTCAATCGAGATCTCCAGTTGCCTTGATCTATCCACTTCCCTTCTCCACATCCTTTCACCTCTCATTCCTATCTGCTCTCGCTCCAAATCTTCTGTAACCCCCTTGCCTTGATCGATCCACTATCTTTCTCCACATCCACTCCTTTACCACTCCTATCTGCTCTTCCTCCAACCTTCTGTAACCCCTTGCGTGCTAGTGGCCTCCAGCCTTGCTTGGGGTGATAAGCTTTAAAAAAAATACTACACTAAATCCACTAATAAAATAATTCGTAATGACTCTTCCCAGCCCACTAGTGTGTTTCAGAAAACCAACATTGTTTATAAATTTAAATATCCTCTGAGAAATGGTATCTCCAATGATAAAAATAATATCTGTGTTGGTCACACAACAACAACGCTTTCACTGAGGCGAAGTCTTCATGCGAATAACACGTCCAATATTTCTAAACATTTACAACAATACACCTGTCCACATTCGCAATTCAAGAAAATCCTCGTCGAAAATACTTCCATACTTTTCCACGAAAAGAATAGACACAAACTAAAAATTCTTGAAGCTATTTATATCAAAAATTGAAACCTAACCTTAATAAAATTAATTATGAATACTCCACAAACACTTTAAAATGTGTACAATAGATAGGTTTTAAATGTCAATGTACTTACTAATAGTTCTCTCCTTTATTTTTTCGATTTCTCATATCGGAAAACCTTTCCACAAACCTAGATACCTCACCTTAAACGGTGTTTGTTAGCCACGCCATGACACAGCGTTTACGACTCCACATATAAGAAAGCTAATTTTCAGATGATCACAACAATTTTTGTCTTTCACAATCCTGAACACTATAATACTTACCCTATAATTAACAATACCCTGATCGTGACATAATGCTATGTCGAAAGTACTCGGAGAATAAATACAATATGAACCAACACGGCGTTTTCCTCTCGTTTTTCAATAACCACCCAAAAAAGCTTATTCGTGAATATGAAAGGATCCTATCGAGAATAAGTAGACTGAACATGTCTAAATTATTTAACGAGACCTGTCTTAATATATATATATATGTATATATATATATATATATATATATATATATATATATATATATATCTGTGTGTGTGTGTGTGTGTGTGTGTGTGTGTGTGTGTGTATGTATGGTGCGATGGCTAAATTGTCGGCATTTTATATTTTTAATTTCGCGCATGCGCTTTGTTTCTCTTTGATTTTGCCGACTGCACAGTATAGTAGGGTTAGTTAGGCACTACCTGTGATAAAAAGAGCACCATGACGCAATTCACTCTGCTAGAAATTTGGAAACGGCA
>OZ038493.1:4971334-4978834 GCA_964036315.1 Acanthosepion esculentum
TGTGTCAGCCCCACTCTCTTCTCAACTGAGCAATGATAAGAGGAAAAAATCATTCAGCCTTCAGTAATGGTAGCAACATTCATACTCTGGCTTCCATCTTTCAAGAACCGTCAAGAGAACGGTGAATAAGTTTAAAAAAAGAGGGAACAGTATAGAGGAAACCTGGATCAGGATAATATAACAGGAAGAGTGATCATCATTTCAACTTAGAGCTAAAGAAATCATTTAGAAAAGATCCAACGTTTGACACGTGAGAGAGGAGTTTCAGCTATGACAGTACAAAAAGCGGTGGAAAATGTGAGGCACCTTTTTACTCCAGGACAGAAATTTAGAAGGTTAGATTGGGCGAAGATATCTAGAATAATATATTGTGAACAGAAGACGTATTTGGATAGTCAAAGCTAAGTAACAGAAAAAAACATGTTAGAAACCTAGAAAAGAGTACTGAACGGTTGCGTGATATCTGTTCTCTTGTATGACAGCAAATGTTAGACAATCTCTTCAAAGATAAAGAAGAGACTTGAAGCAACAGAAATGAAGATACCATGGGCCGAACATGAGAGCAAAGACGAGGTTTTGGAGAGAATGGAAACAAATAGGAAACTTATACCTAACATCAGGAAGAGGCAGTTGACATTTCTGGGGCATGTAACGAGAAAGAAGGGCTTGGAAAATCTGATGCTCACATTATACGATCAAAGGAAATAATAATAATAATAATAATAATAATAATAATAATAATAATAATAATAAAAATATATATATCTGGTTACGGAGATGGGACCTGTAAGAATTTTATGGGTTGATTGTTCTGCCTGTGTGTATTTTGTACAATACACACAGACAGAACAATGAAAGCTAATCGCCCTGATATCGTTATGAGAGACTGCAAACACAAAATTACCTTATTATTGATATGGCAGTCTCTAAAGAAACGAAGCTAATGGGGTAGCATCATAGAGGGATGCCGAGAGGTTTGTTCAACAATTCCTGTTGTAGCTCTTGGATTGATTGGAAAATATTCCAATAGACTCATTGAAGAGATTCCTGGTAGCCCATGCCTTACAGACATACAAACAATTGTTCTCGTGAGTACAGCCCACACCTTATGAAGGGATTTATCTATGTAAAATGTTTTTTTTAATTATTTTTTATTTTTAATTGCTCAGTGGAAAATATCATGATGCCATTTCTGACATTAGGTCTCTGGTCGGGACCCGGAATAATAATAATAATAATAATAATAATAATAATAATAATAATAATAATAATAATAATAACAACCTTTGAAGATCTTCAAAAAACTATCAAAATACGAGGATCTTGAAGTGGAAAAAGTGTGGCCATTAATAATTCCAGTAATATTAGGATCCTTCGATCTGATTGGAAAAGGTTCCGATAGATTCATTGAAGGGATCCCTGGTAGTCAAAGACTTAAAGAAATACAAAACATTGTACACAAAATACTCACATTTTGCGAAGGGATTTATCTATGTAAAATGTGTGTGATATTCTTTTTTTTAAAGTGCCGTCTCCTTTCAGGAGATCACATATATTTTACATAGATAAAGCCCATCGTAAAGTCTCTATATCATCATCATTATTACTATTATTATTATTATTATTATTATTATTATTATTATTATTTGTATATATACAAATTACAAAATAAAATCATCACTTTTACCTTTTGATAAAGAAACGTGTTGATAAAGAAATCTTTTCCTTTTCTCTTTATATCTTACTTATATCTGAATGTTTGTAGTGTAGATACCTACTATTTGTGTAGATATCAAGAAACAACAAATGTTGATTATTATTATTATTATTATTATTATTATTATTGTAGTTGTTGTTTTTTGCCTTTTCGCGAGTTGCCCCCAAGTATCAATCAGTGACTTGAAGAGACAACATATTTTTTTTATCAGATGCAAACAAAGAGAAAAAAATGTCCTGTAATTGTGATCACTGCGTGGAGAGAAATCTACACAACATGTAAGGAGTACCCAATTCGTATATTTTAGGGCATTCAGGAATTTCATACACATATTTATTTGTTCTTTTGTTGGTTTTGTTTGTGCTACTACTACTACTACTACTACTACTACTATTATTATTATTATTATTATTATTATTAGTAGTAGTAGTAGTAGTAGTAGTAGTATTAGTAGTATTGGTACAAGTGCAACAGAATTAGTAATAATTGTAGTACTAGTAGAACAAAAGCTTTCCTTTTGGGGAAACGGACATTATGGACATTTTCTGTAGCCCCTCACTAAATTAAAAATAGGGAAAAAAAGATGAAATGAAAGAAAGAAAAGAAAGAATAAGAAGGAATAAAGAATAAAAGGAAAGGAAAACGAATGGCTGGAATCAAGGAAAGGAACAAAGATACAGAACAAAAATGAAGGAAATAAAAAAGAAAGATGGAAGAAGAAAGAGGAGATGAAAAAGACGTCATAAGAAGACCTTATAAGTGTGAAAAGTAAAGGACAAACAATCGAAGAAAATAGAGAAATAAATGAAAAAAATAATGAAAAATAATAAATAAGCGAATGAAAATAAACTAAAAATATAAAAACCTTCAAGAAAATGAGTTTAAAAGAAATGCAACGAACCGACAAAAAAAAAAGAAGAAAAATATTCAATATGGGGTTAAAAAGAAAAACCACGAAAAATGTAAGAAAATGAAAAATATATAAACTATTTCGCGAGAAGAAGAGAAGGATGAAAAAAGAAAAGAAGGATTTCATAAAATAAAAGTACAAAAGAGATGAAAGAAAAGAATGAATAAAAATAAGTGAAAGTGATAATTTTAAGAAGAAAGATTTGAACAATTTAGAGCGATGATGAATAATGAAGAAAGAAAGAAAAAAAAGAAAAAAGAAAGGAAAAACTGAAAGAAGGAGTGAAATGGCAAAGAGATAAAAAGATAGAAAAATAAACAGAAAATATTATTAAAATATAGTGCGAAGAAAAGATGGGCGAACGATGTAAATGAATGAAAAATAATCAAAATAAGGGATCTAAACGGGATCAAAACAAAAACGAACGAACGAAAGAAAGAAAGAGAAAGAAAGAAAGAGAGAAAGAAGGAAATAAAGAAAGAAAGAATGAAAGAAGGAGGAAAGAATTTATGAATGAATGCCAAGGTGACAGAAAGATAGAAAAAGATAGAAAAGAATTTTTCAAATATGGCGTGAAGAATAGATGAATGAAAGCAAGGAAAATAAATGAAAAATATTTTTAATCTGGAATGGAAACGGCATCGAAGTTAAAATAATCAAATGAATGGAAGAAAGGAAAAAGCGAAAAATGAAAGAAAAATAACGGTAAAGAAATAAGGGAAGGAAGGAAGGAAGAAAGAAAGAAACAAAGGAAGAAAGGAAGGAAGGAAGGAAGGAAAGAAAAAAGAAAGAAAGAAAGAAAGAAAGGAAGAAAGGAAGGAAGGAAAAAAGAAATAAAGGAAGAAGGAAGAAAGAAAGGAAGAAAGGAAGAAAAGAAGGAAGGAAGAAATAGAAGAACTAAAAGAAAAAATAGGTAAAAGTAACGTCCGAGTGCAAAAAGAAAAAGAAAGGTAATCTATTTTTATAATCTGAATAAAAGAAATAGATGGAATCAAAACCAAGCGAAGAACTGGAATGAAGAATGAAATAATGAAAGAAAAGCGATAAGAATCGAAAGAAAATAAAAATAGAATCTGGATTGAAAATAAAATAATGAAAGCACGAAAGACATTTTTTATGAATCAGAATTTAAATTAAAAAATTAAATTAAAAATAAACAAAAAAAAGAGAAAGAAGAAAAAAATAAAAGAATCATTTTTAAGAAATGTGAAAAAGAGATGAAAATTAAAAGTCTGAAAAAGAAAATTAGAAAAAAAAACAAGGAAAAGAAAGAAGAAAGGGATTTAAAATTAACAATAAATAAAAAAGGGAAAATAAGAAAAAAGGAATACGAAAGATAAGGAAAGAAAATAAACAATTTTAAAAGAAGAAAGAAAAAGATTATATAAAAGTAAAACATACGAAAGAAAGAAATGCAAAATATAGAGAGAAAATATTTACAATCTGAAGTGAAAATTCATAAACAAACATAATAAGTAAAAGAAAGAAAGAAAGAAAGAAAGAACGAAAGAATGGAAGAAGATATTTTGAGAAAAGAGGGATTAAATTAGAAGCGTTTGAAGGAAAGAAAGAAAGCATGGCTAGAAGGAGAAGGTGAAAGAAAGGGTAAAGAAAGAAAATATGAGAAAGAAGAAGGATAAGAAAGAAAGGAAAAAGAAGGTAAGAAAGACATAAAACATTCTGAGAGAAGAGGGCTAAAATTAGAAGTGTCTGAACGAAAGGATGTATGGCTAGATGAGGGTGAAGAAAGAAAGAAAGAAAAGGTGAGAAAGAATAAAAAAAAGAAAGAAAACATGGACAGAATAACGATAAGAAAGAAAGGAAAAAGATAGAAAGAAAGAAATAATGAAAGAAAGAAAGAAAGAAAGAAAGTAAGAAAGAAACGTAAAATCATTTTGAGAGAAGAGGGCTGAGATTGTAAGCGATTCAACGAAATAAGAAGAAGAAGAAGAAGAAAGAAAGAAAAAGTGAGAAGGAAAGAAAGTATAGATAGAAGAACGATAAGAAAGAAAGGAAAAAGAAAGATAAAAGAAAGAAAATAAGAAAGTAACCTAAAAACACATTTTGAGAGAAGAAAAAGAAAGAAAGAAAGCATGTCTAGAAGATGATGATGAAGAAGAAAGAAAGAAAAAGAAAGAAAGAAGGCAAAAAAGGCGTTGGAAGGAAATGCTTCCATTCAATGTTAAATCTTACTCTGTGTTTCATCTTGTGTTGTCGGCCGATTTAAAGAGGAAGGGAAATTTATCTATTCAGACGTTGAATTACGAATGGCGTCGAATGATCTGAGTTTGTCAAAACTGAACAAGGAATCGAAATTCGCCCAAAAAGAAAATATCTAAAGGCTTTCTTTAAGATTCTTCTGCATCAGTGCACTTAAAGCAAGTAGGCGAGATAAGAGTTGCTCTCACCCATCAGTCAAGCAGACCCTCCCTACTTGTTTTGGACCATAAAAGACATACAAAACCACGCCTAGCCGTCCATCTTTAAAACATGATCGCATGTAGATACAGATATTTTATCCGGACAATTGCTTTAATATAGAGATTTTTTGGTCAATCCGTATTTAATCAATGGATTGTATTACTAAGTTTTATACTCATTAGGGATTTTGTATTTGTACTCTTGTTCTAGATTAAGCTAAATAGGAAAAAATGCTTTAAATGACAAATGCTGAAGCAGCTGCTTCCAACATGTCGCCATAGCGGGCTAGACAAGCTTCGTCGTCACCGTTATACGGCAGGCGCCCATGTTAACATAATAATGAAGTTTAACTAAATTTGACACAGAACAAGAATGGAATCAAACTAACTGACAAGGGCTTGTGAGAAAAGCCCTTAAAATTTGTACTTGTGGAAGACTCTCATTTGTCTGTGGCATTTCTAGAAAATATTTCAATGGTAGTTTTTCTGGTGAACTTTGCTCTGTGGCACCTAGACTTTATGAATTTAGGAGAAGTATTAGATCGGTGCAAGATCTCATCATTTACAGTTGAAATGGCTAGATGCAACAGTAAGCTCTAAGCTAATAGTTTCTTTTCTCGCACTTCTCACTTGTGGAACTCTCTTCCATCTTATTGCTTTCCATTCAATCTTCAAACATTTAAATGCAATATCAATCGTTATCTTCTCTCTTCTTAATTCTGCTTTCTTATTGTTCTCGCTCCTTAATAATGTTTTCTTTTCCTTATATTCTTCCACATCCAGTAAACCCCTGCGTCTCAGTGGCTTTTTTATCTTGTTTGGGGTGAAATGATTAAATCTAAGGTATTTATCTCGACCTCGTCTTAAAAGCCATATCAACAATAATAGGTTTGCTTCGAATGAGGTACATTATACAAGAGATATTGTGTACTCTCTCTCTCTCTCTCTTTCTCCTTCTCTATGCTGCGTCTCTTCAGGATGTGGACGATCATAGCTCTCCACATTTTCCTCTTTTTTGTTTTTGTTCTCAGAAATATTATTACTCTTTTTGTGTATTTATTCCTCCCTCTGTTTTCACAAAGTCTCTCTCTCTTCCTATGTACCATGTACTTTCATGAAGAGATCATGGCTCTCCACGGCTTCCCGTCTTTTGTTGCCCTCAGCTATTTTCACAAACTTATGTAGATTACCTTCCCTTTCTTTTTCTTATTATTTTTATGAAGTCCTTGTTGTAAACGGAAGGTGATTTCGATTCATACGAGGTGCCCATCATTTTTTAACTTGTTCTAGTAAGAGAATATTAATAACAATTGTGGGATCCATAACAACTTTGAGTGTAAATTCGATAGATGTCCTCAGAGACGATCCACCAGTGATCCGGCATTTCGCCTAATCCGGGCAACATTATAGTCCGCAGCGTATCTATCGGTCTTCAGAAGCTTGCAAAATTCTTCTTAACCTGGACAAGTGGTTAGCCCATCCTGGAGTTGAACTGAAGTATGTAAATAATAAGTAGAAGAAATATTGGTGAAAATTCAATGCTTTCCTTCAATGAATTTTCTGATGAATCTTAATTCTTAAGTTAATGTCTCAATAAGACCCTTGCGAGTTCTTGGACGAAAAAAAAATACCTCGAAAGAATTCCTCGATTGCATCGCTAATTATTTGACCAAAAAAACTTTGACAAAATATTGTAATAACAATCATAACTAAGAAAGCAGATGATTATTTAAACAGATAAGACTGGGCAGATAATTTAAAATTGACGAGGTTTTCCATTTCACTGAAGCAGACGTGAAAAACATGAGTGTTATCACCATCTCTCCCTTCGATTGTTTACTTGTTCGTTTCTTTCTTTCTGTAAAATAAAAAAGCGCCTTTGATATATCTTTGCTTCCGATTTGTGAACAGGTATCCGGAATGCTATTACAGGTCTCTCAACGCAATCAAAGGGGAATGGTTCATTACTCATATGAGTCAATGTTAGGGATTAATGTATAAGATAAAGAGGCGAATGAACAAGCAGAATTATATATATATGATACTACATACGTATCACCAAACTCGTCCTCTCTCTCTCTGTATGTATATATATATATATGTTTTTGAATTGGACAAAGTCCGACAATTTATTTAAAGACATTTAAATAGCGGTGGGTGTTCGAATACGGGATTTTAAAATCTTATTTATCAAAGCGGGCATTCAAGATGAAGCTGTTGAGTATCACTCTACGGCGGCCACCCACATCAAATAACGACGAAGCTTTGTCCGGTACAAGTACAGTATTTCGTTCTCAGAGAATCGAGCTTATTGGCAACGGCCTGCGAGACTAGCTTCTTTATCACTGCTGTACAGTAAGCACTCATATTAGATAATGACGAAACAAATAATACACCAGTCAAAGTAAAGGAAAATTCGCCTACACAATTTCTGATGAAGGTTACATAAAAGC
>OZ038493.1:4983834-4986334 GCA_964036315.1 Acanthosepion esculentum
ATTTTATTGTATTTACTTTCTGCAGTGTAGTAATATGTTTATGGCATTATTATTTTTTTTTTTTTATTTCCTTTGATATCTGGCGTTTACACATCCCGCCAGGGACCTAAGGTCAGAAATGGTATCATGACATTTTCCACTACGAATAAAAAATTAAAAAAAAAATTACATAGATAAAGCCCTTCGTATAGTGTGGGCTGTACTTGTGAGAACAATTTTTGTATCTCTTTGAGGCATTGACTTCCAGGAATCCCTTCAATTAGACTACTTGAATCTTTTCTAACCAATTCTAGAGCTCTAACTAGAACAGGGATTGTTGATGTTCCCATGTGCCGCATTTTTGAGTCTTTTATTTCAAGGTCCTTGTGTTTTGAAAGCTTTTTGAATATCTTCAAATATACACTGCAGTCTGCAGGGACTGCCATATCAATAAGGAGGCATTTTGGTTTGTTTGTGATCTCTAATAACAATGTCTGGGCGGTTAGCTTTGATGGTTTTATCATTATTATTATTATTATTATTATTATTATTCTTATTATTATTATTAAACAGATTTTGGGAGCTAAAGTTCATAGCAAAATTATTATTGCGTAAAAAGGTTTAATTTGATAGTCAAAGAATATAATTAGGGAAACAATTATTAATAAGTGTTACTTAATTCTCTCAGAAAAAATGTTTTATGTGAGGAAATCAATTTCTGCGTTTGGATCAAATTGCTTATAAGAGCAATAATTATTATAATTATTATAATTTAGAAGACAAGAATTTAACTAGATGATTTTTTAAACTGTGACGTCATAAATTTATGATCGTCAGAATCAATAAGTACAGCTAAATATAAACTTAGTCCGGTGAAATCCTAAGGGATGAAACGTATATATATATATATATATATATATATATATATATATATATATATATATATATATATATGTGTGTGTGTGTGTGTGTATATATACAAATAATATAAAGAATAGAGTAAAAATCCACAGTTCGTAGCATTTACTTTTTATAAAGGTGCTCAATATATAGTAGACCAAAATATTATTATAGTATTTTTATAATAATAGCTTATAATAAAAAAAAACATTTTAAATCGCTACACAAAAGCTTTCATGTTTCAATTTTATGATCGTTCATATTCGAGCAATGGTCTATAATTTATGATAAAAATTATTTATTAGGCAAATTTAAAAACAAATCGTTATCTCTTTGGAAGTTAATGGAGGAGGGCATAAGGTAAGAATTAGCCACTGAAAGCTTTTTTTATTATAATCTATTATAATAAAAAATATTATAATATATATATATATATATATATATATATATATATATATACAAGTATAGGATTGGTATATACGGAATAAATTCCAATAACCAACAATTACTATTCTTAAAATAATGCTCAATACAGAGTAGAGCAAATATAATTATTTATTTAAAAATTATAACATGAATATGTTATAAAATCACTACAAAAATAGCCATTTTGTTTCAACACCTCTTCATAAGACACCAGAGGTGTTGAAACAAAATGGCTATTTTTGTAGTGATTTTATAACATATTCATGTTATAATTTTTAAATAAATAATTATATATATATATATATATATATATATATATATATATATATATATATATATATATATATATATATATTTGTGTGTGTGCATGTTTACACAGTCATTTTACCTGGTGGAGATTGTATCTCTGAAAATAATATAAACACATTTCATAGAGGATATACAACTACAAATCTTTGTTGGAATCTCATCTGTCATAATTCCGAACAAAATTATATGCGTCAACACAACATGCGGAAAGACAAAATTCATCTTTTTTGTGTTGCATTTTTTGAATAAATTTTTGTTTCTTTTTTTCGAGTAATTTCGATTGACTGGTATTATCAAAAATTAAATAGCTATTCTGAAGAGGCAAATTTGGATTTCTATTATATGTAATATATACATACATATATATATAAATATATATATATATATATATATATATATATATATATATATATATATATATATAAACGTTACTTTTAAATGGATAATCATGTTTGAATAACAGTAAATTTTTTATTATTTATTAAACAGTATACTTACATATTTATTAACTACTGGCCTGAATATTCAAGAAATCATGTAAAAAAAATATATACTGTTTAACAAATAAATTTAAACAGAGCTTCTACTCAAATATGAATATCAATTCACAAAATAAGGTTTAAACACACAAATTAAAAATATATCGGATTTAATAATTTCCCTAACATATATATATATATATATATATATATATATATATATATATATATATGTATATACGAAATGATTCGTGTCACTGTAATATATATATATATATATATATATATATATATATATATATATATATATATATATATGTATATATATATATATATATATGTATATATATATATATATATGTATATATATACAATAATTCATATGTTTGTAGTTATTATAGTTTTCT
>OZ038493.1:4991334-4996334 GCA_964036315.1 Acanthosepion esculentum
TGAAAACTTCAGTTAAGAAAATTCTTTTGTAGTAGAAGATACAAGCGATGACCTGCCACGCAATCAGAGAAAATATTCTTCTTATTATTGTTGTTGCTATCTATATATTTAAGTTATTGTATTGTTTCAAACTGATTATTGTTGGTTTCTGTATCTTCACTGTTTATATCTATCTATCTATCTATCTATCTATCTATCTATCTATCTATCTCTGTCCTTTTTATATCTATCTATCTATCTATCTATCTATCTATCTATCTATCTATCTATCTCAGTCCTTTTTATATCTATCTATCTATCTCAGTCCTTTTTCTATCTATCTATCTATCTATCTATCTATCTATCTCAGTCCTTTTTATATCTATCTATCTATCTATCTATCTCAGTCCTTTTTATATCTATCTATCTATCTATCTATCTATCTATCTATCTATCTATCTATCTATCTCTCTCAGTCCTTTTTATATCTATCTATCTATCTATCTATCTATATATATATATATATATATATATATATATATATATATATATATCTAACAAAATGATAATAATACAACTGAGGAGAATAGCTTTAAAATTACGATAATTTAATGACTTTTTACAGCTTTGCAGAACTCCACGCTCGAGAAAATTCAATAAATTAAGAACAGTGTGAATGCCTTATCTGGTTTAGCGTCGATACACTTATCAGATCCGAGGATGCTTGATGAAGCTATCAAACATCGACCACTGGTGTGTTTTTCGACTCATTTCCCTTAATCAAATTTCGAACTTGAAAATATTTCTCTCTCTCGCTTTCTCTCTATCTCTCTCACTGTCTCTATCTCTCTCTCTCTCTATCTATCTATCTATCTATCTATATATATATATATATATATATATATATATATATATATATATAGCATAAAGAAAGAAGTTGTACAAAGAATTAAGTAGCAACGTTAATGTGGTTAATGGGGAAATCACTTCGCTAACAGGACTTACTGAGACATTAACTTACTATCAATTTTTGAAATTATTCAGGGAATTGATTCTGCTCTACTGTTTTGTAAAAATCAAAATATTACTAAGAACACCGGATTGTAGATCTTACTGTTCTTTCTTATTATTTTAATAATAATAATAATAATATATATATATATATATATATATATATATATATATATATATATATATATATATATATATATGTTCATGTTTTTATGCAAATGAATATCTATCTACGATCGTATATATATATATATATATATATATATATATATATATATATATATATATATATATATATATATAGAGAGAGAGAGAGAGAGAGAGAGAGAGAGTGAGAGAGAAATAAGTCTGAAATCAGTAATAAATTCTTTACATTTTACAACTTTTTCCCAAATACCGCCTTTTTTATTTTCATTGACTAAAATATTTATTGTATATTTTTGCATATTTTCTGACTTTATTTACTAATCGAAAGGCCGAAATTATTCCGTACTTTGCAAAACCGAAAAAGGTCCATCTTACTCGGTGAGGAGCTGGGCACCGCTAGTCTACCCAACTTACAAGAGAAATGTCCGCTAAGGACACCAGCATATCCGCCACCCTGATTTCATCGATAGACTCACCAATCAACCAACCAAGAATTGATCGAAAGTTTAATCCGATAAAAAATATAGATTATGCCATTGTTGTATCTTCGCTTATTGTTTAAGTTTTTGGTCGACTCGAAGAAAAATATAAATCAAGGTTAATTTAATTTGATTGAAATTGAAATTAGATTATCATAAGAAAAGGTCTGGATTAATAGACAGGAAATAATTTAAAAGTTCGTGTAAAATTTATTTCACGTAAATGAAATTGTAACTTCCTAAGAAAGAGAAAAAAAGATTAATAAATAAGTAAAAATGTTTTATATCTGAATTTGTGGGTAGAACGTGATTTGACTTGAAGCTACAAACATGGAATACGGGAGGAATAAAGATGATTCAATCTTGTGGACGTATCAAGACGTGACTTAGCTGTAAAGGTCTGAAGGGAACTTTCATTAGAAACGAAGAAAAGAGCACTGAACTGTTACGTAATATAAGTTCTCATCTATGGCAGTGAATGTTGGACAATCTCCGAACAGAGGAAGAAGAAACTTGAAGCAACAGAAATGTGGTTCTACAGAAGGATGCTGATGATCCCTTAAACCAAACATGTGAGCAACGACGGAGTTTTAGAGAAAATGGAAACAAAAAGGAGACATACGTAAGTATAAAATTCTAGCGCACACAACGAGGAAAGAGGGCTTGGAAAATGTGATACTCACAGGAGAGAATGGAAATAAACGGGGCAAAGGAAAACAACAGCTACCTCGCGAGATTGTGTAAATAGATGGCTGGACAGGTTTTGGAGAGATGAAGAAAAAAGAAAAGATAAAATTTATAAGAGCAATAAAAGATAGGAAATTGTTTATGATCGACAACTTCCTGAAGAGACACGGCACATAGAAAAATAAATCCTGTAGAAATGTGAATGAGAATAGGTTTGAGAATGAGGACGCTAATTCTGAAAATGGATAAGTCAACTACTCCACTTCACTTGACGCCTCGGCATATAAATTAATTATCTACTAGATTTATACAAAAAGCACGTTCGAAGTCATGAATTTAAATACAAACGAATGATTAAAATCTAATATATTGTAATATGATATCATATATATATATATATTGTATTCCTCAAGAATAAACTTTCGTAAATAATTATATAGGCCACACTACAAATTGTTTAACACGCAGACTAACTCTACACCTTTCCGACAATAGCTCAATTAGATCTCATTTAAATATTCATGGAGACCTACCGGACACTATTCGGAATATACTTGTCGACAACACTAATATAATAGCATCACCCACATGCAAAAAAAGGCTAAAAATAATGGAAGCCTTATTAATAAAAACAAACAAACCAACACTTAATAATATTAACTTTGAACATGGACATAATATCTTGACCGTGTTTTGAAACAAAAAAAAATGAAACATTTTATAAAACATACATATAACAAACTATTTCTAATGCTAACAGTTAAAATAGAATTCTTGAAAATGGTTAAACGTATAGCTCGGATAAAAAGAACATTCGGACAGTTTTTATATAATTTATCGTCCGAAAAGAAAAACATTAGATCGCACGAGAAATTATATAAAAAACTAAATAAAAGCACCTTGTCAGTCGTTTTTAATGAAATGTGCATGCATATATATATATATATATATATATATATATATATATATATATATATATATACAGAGAGAGAGAGAGACAGATGCTAAATAAACAGATAGATATTAAATAAACTGTGATAGAAAGATAAACTGTAAATCGATAGCTAGATATTAAGCAAACTGTGATAGATAGGTGTAACAGATACATAGATAGATATTAAATAAACTGTGATAGATAGATAGATAGATAGATAGATAGATATGAACATACGTATATAGAAAGCTATGGACAAACGAAAATATATAGATATATAGATAGACAGCAAAATAAAAATACATACTCAGATAGGCATTCATATTCTGAGATTGATATATATATATATATATATATATATATATATATATATATATATATATATATATATATATAGAGAGAGAGAGAGAGAGAGAGAGAGAGAGAGATAGATAGATAGATAGATAGATTCTGGGGGAAGGTGAAAAGTCCGAGTGATATAAAAGAAAGTTTACGCGAAGTATGAAAAGAAAACTTGAGGAGAGCATCGGCGTTAGATCCTTCCCGCCCAAATTCTGGGTTAATTAGTAGGACTTCAATTGTAGTATAAATAAATTATTATTGTCTCAAGAATTTATTGCAATCTACAAAATATTTTATAGCTTTAAATAGCCAGCGAAAGGTTGATAAGCCGTAAAAAAAGAATTAATCAAATAATCACACAAACACACACATATATGCACTTAAATATATTTATATATATATATATATATATATATATGAACATAAATATATTTACGCACACACACTCACACACACACATATATATATATATCAATACACACACACACACACCACAGACACACACACATATATATATATATATATATATATATATATATATATATATATATATATATATATGAAGAAATATAGTCTTAAAGTGTGCTATATTTATGGGATAAAGTGCTCAATATCAGAGATAGACCGTGTGTAAATATAAAAGTGAACATAGAAGTCAACACTTAGAGGCGACAGTCTGTTTCATGACGATTGCATTAGCATGAAACAGACTGTCGCCTGTAAGTGTTGACTTCTATGTTCACTTTTATATATATATATATATATATATATATATATATATATATATATATGATAAAATCCAAAATCACCTAGAATAGAAATGTCGATAATAGAAATGGACAAATTCTGTATTGGTTTTCCGACAGGTTGATTTTCTTTAGCTTTCACTGTTAAATTTCTTTTTCTGACACGGACCCAGTCCACATCGGGGTTGATAAGACAGACGACCGATAACTTTGCCGAAATAGACTATTCATCACATGAGATGATTTGGGATTTTATTGTTTATTAATTATTTGCTCTGTAATGATAAATTTAAGCCCTTTTTGTGGTTCAGCTTTAATATTATATATTACTATGATTTGTTATTTTATATATATATATATATATATATATATATATATATATATATATATATATATATAAAGGGAAAACTTAAACCATTATTGAAAACAGGATTATAAATTATAATTTATTCCAACAGGTAAGTTTTTAATAGCCGTCTCATCAAACCGAAATTATAAATTACAAATTGTAATTTTCATCTGATCACACGGGTATTGAAAACTTACAAGTTGAAATAAATTATAATTTATAATCTTGTTTTCGATTTATGAGTCTATTTTTTTCTTGATGAATATCATAATCGTCTCTATAATATACACGAAACTCTCTTTATGAATCTAACCTACTTGGGTTAT
>OZ038493.1:5008834-5048834 GCA_964036315.1 Acanthosepion esculentum
GCCATATCTATATCTATATATATATATATATATATATATATATATATATATATATATATATATATATATATATATATTAGCATATTTATTGATGTTTATTTTTTAATTTCATATATATATATATATATATATATATATATATATATATATATATAATGATTGACATGTGTATTAAGCAAGATAACACCTCAAATGAGAGATAAGATATTGGAAATTATTTTGTGCTGTGCAAACAATATTGGAAACTGAAAAAAAATGTTTTAAAACACGATCCTAGAAACTGAAATCATTCGAAAAATTATTAAAATGTAATATGCAACTTAAGGTTGTTGGGCAACAAGAAAATATCTGGAGAATCTGGTGATGCCAATATAAACAGAGAATAGATGCAAAATGTTTTTCATGAAAGCAGCCAGACTGTCATCTTTTAGTAAACATGTTGGAAGATAAAAGATATCAATATTAATTTTAGAAATGAGTGTAAAGCCATACTGGACACAGCCGATAGGTTTACGAGAATTTGGGGTTTTCAACCAGCATCCCTGAGAAGACAACAGTTGGAAAGTTAAGTTATATGATGCAGTAGAATATGTTCCTTCAAAGTCGATGATGGTTACAAGATAAATACTGAGAAGTAATTCTGGAAACCTTTTCCGGATTCTTGCTTCCTTGATCTTCAAAAATTTAAATGCAATACCAATAGTTATCTTCTGTCTTCTTATTCTTTTAGTGCCCTCTCTCGTTAATAGTTTTTCTCATATTCTCTAACACTCAGTAACCTCTTGCGTCCTAGTGGCTTTATTGCCTTGCTTGGAATGAAATCATTATAAAAATATCTTTAAGCTAAGGAATATATTTTTGTAAGATAATTCCCATTCACAATCAGCAATGTCAACTATTGTCATATCACTCAATTGATAAAATGCCCTCCAAATTTTCAGATATTAATCCAATAGAAAAGTTGTCGTTCATCATTAGAAGAGATGTTTATTAAAATGGAAAACAATTCTGGTAAAGAATATCTGTAGGAAACAATAAAAAATTGTTTCATGTAAAGTTAAATCTGAAAAACAATAGTAAAGTCAAAAAAATGTGTTGAGTGTTGAGTGTTGAGTGAAAGGCTGAGTTTTTGAGAATGTTAAGGAGTCTATATTAATATGTAAAACAATAAAGAATAATTATATATAAACGTGTAAATTAATAAAGTTAATAATAATTTATTCAGGTACATAAAATACTGTTTTAATCAAATATGTTTTTTCTGGTATCTTCTAAATGTGTAAGAATTTGTAATATTTGTTTTGCAAAGACTCTTGCCATACACGCTACGATCAATATTTTTTACAATAAGAATAAATATTCTCAGTTGAAACGCATACGATATTTTAGCCATATAAGCATATGCTGAATATATATATATATATATATATATATATATATATATATATATATATATGTGTGTGTGTGTGTGTGTGAAGAAATATAGTCTTAAAGTGTGCTATATTTATGGGATAATGTGCTCAATATCAGAGATAGACCGTGTGTAAATATAAAAATGAACATAGAAGTCAACACTTAGAGCCGACAGTCTGTTTCATGAAACAGACTCCCGGCTCTAAGTGTTGACTTCTATGTTCACTTTTATATATATATATATATATATATATATATATATATATATATATATATATATATATATATATATATATATATATATATATATATATACATACATATATATTTATATATATATATATATATATATATATATATATATAAGTGTTGACTTCTATGTTCACGGCTCTAAGTGTTGACTTCTATGTTCACTTTTATATATATATATATATATATACATATATATATATATATATATATCTCAAAGTGTAGGAGAACGAACAGTAGGATTACAGTGTTCAAAACATTAATTTAAAAATAGTGCTAAATACACAAAGTAGAGCTGTAAATATTTAATTCCCCACCTGATGAGACGTCTAAAAAAGGTTTTCACTTTTTTGACGTTGAAACAAAAATGTACAATATTGTAGTGGATAATCATAATCTCCCTGTATTTGTCGTTGGTGTAGTTATATATATTTTTAATGTCGTTCCTCGACATGAGTTAAAAGGCAGGCACTCACCAACAAAAAAGATTTACCGTCATTCAGATTTTGATCCTCTCGCCCAAACTGTCCCTCTGCTTGGGGAAGCTCAACTAAGCAAATATCTCTATTCGCTGTGAGTGCATAGCTCCCTTTTGACCCAAGCCAAGTAGGGTGCCACCATCAGTGAAAAATAAATACCTTCCAATGATCAACAAAATCAGTTTTCTAGACATTATCCGACGAAGGAATTTTTAGAATTGTTCAAGGTTTCATTTTAAATAACTTTATATATTTATGTTTTGTCGTCTGTATTTTCATTTTCTATCTTTTAAATCTTGTTTCGTTATTTGGATCTGATTTTTCTTTGCTTTGAGTTTTATCTTCAGTTTTCTCATTCTTTTTCGTGATTGTTTTTTTTCTCTTTCTTTTTTTCTTTGATTATTCGATTTAATCTTTAATTCTTACGTCCTTTTTTCTTTCATTTTCTTTCAATCATTTCTTTTTCTTTCTTTTGTCCTTTCTTTAAATTACTCTTCCGCTTTTCTTTCTTTCTTAATCATATGTTCTTTATTTCTTTCTTTCACGATTTCTTTCGCTGTTTTTGTATTTTTCTTCCTCTTTTGCAAATTTTTAGCTCATTTTCGGGTTATCTCTTTGCTTCTCGATTTTAGTCTTTCGTTCTTTTATTCTTTTACTCTTTCTTTCTTTCTTTCTTTACTTCTTTTCTTTCTTTCTTTTTTCTTTCTTTCTTTTCTTTTTAATTTAATCAGTTCTTCTTTCCGCCTTCATTTCTGCATTTCTTTAGCTGTTATAGATTTTTACTTCTTTCTTTCTTTCTTGTCATTTTCTCTACTTCTTGTAAAATTTCTTTCTATCTTTCTTTCTCTTTCTCTTTTATTCTTTCTATCTTTCTCCCTCTCTTTTATTCTTTCTATCTTTCTCTCTCTCTTTTATTCTTTTTCTCTCTCTCTTTTATTCTTTCTCTCTCTCTCTTTTATTCTTTCTCTCTCTCTCTCTCTCTTTTATTCTTTCTCTCTCTCTCTCTTTTATTCTTTCTCTCTCTCTCTTTTATTCTTTCTCTCTCTCTCTTTTATTCTTTCTCTCTCTCTCTCTTTTATTCTTTCTCTCTCTTTCTCTTTTATTCTTTCTATCTTTCTCCCTCTCTTTTATTCTTTCTATCTTTCTCTCTCTCTTTTATTCTTTCTCTCTCTCTCTTTTATTCTTTCTCTCTCTCTCTCTCTTTTATTCTTTCTCTCTCACTCTCTTTTATTCTTTCTCTCTCTCTCTTTTATTCTTTCTCTCTCTCTCTTTTATTCTTTCTCTCTCTCTCTCTTTTATTCTTTCTCTCTCTCTTTTATTCTTTCTCTCTCTCTCTCTCTTTTATTCTTTCTCTCTCTCTCTTTTATTCTTTCTCTCTCTCTCTCTCTTTTATTCTTTCTCTCTCTCTCTCTTTTATTCTTTCTCTCTCTCTCTCTCTTTTATTCTTTCTATCTTTCGCTATTTTCTTTTACCATTGTTCACTTTTTTCGATCTTTGTTTTTATAATAATTTTTTTATTCTGGTCTTCGTCGATTTAACTGTTTCATTCTTTGTAATCTTTTTCTTTCTTTCTTTCTTTCTTTCTTTCCTTCCTTCCTTCCTTCGGTCTATTTTTTGCTTTATTTTTTTGTTTTAGGACAATTTAGTAATGTTTTAAAAGTTATTCGCCACTTTCCTGTTTCTTGTCCTGTATTCATGTCTGATATAATTCTTCTTTTTTGCGTTTTCTTTCCAATTTTTTCTTTCTTTTTGCTTTACTCACTTTCTTTTACACTCCTTTCCTATTTCTTCTTCTTCTTCTTCTTCTTCTTCTTCTTTCATTTTAATATTTCCCCTTTTCTCTCTTTCGTTCTTCTTTCTATTTATACTATCTGGTTTGATGCTGTTCCTTTCGTTCTTTCCTTTTTCTTTTCCCGTCCTCTTCTCTTTTCTGTCAAACCTTTGTTCCTCTTCGGTTTTCTTGTTCTTACCTTCTTTCTCTTTCTTTATGTTCTTCCTTCCTTCGTCTTTCATTCCTTTTTCTTTCATTCTTTGTTTTTCATTCAGCTCTCTTTTTTCTTTCTTCCCTTTTTCGTTCTCTTTGTTTTTATGATAATTCTTTGTTCGTCTTCGTCTTCCTTTTTCTTACCTTCTTTCTTGTTTCTATATCTTTTCTTTTCTTTTTCTTCATCTTTCATTTCCTTTTCTTTCTTTCTTTCTTTCTTTTCTTACTTTATTTCTGTCCGTTTATCTTCCTTCCTTCTTTTTCGTCTTTCTTTCTTCCTTTTTCATCAGCAAACATCTGTTCTTTATTCCAGTCTATTTCCACTTCTCCATTCTTTTCTTTTCACCCCAATTTCTTTTCTTTTCACTATTTCTTTGTCCTAAAAGTCCCACAATTTACATCCACTCGTCATTATTTCTTCGATTCTCTAAGAATCAACCCAAAAAGAGCACTAGACAACAACAACAACAACAACAACAACAGGACGTCACGTCCTGATGCTACTTTACTTTCCATTCTCTCTTCTCCCATTTATCCCAGAAATTCTTTCCTTTCTTCATACGGCGCTTGCTTTGTCTTATTCTTCCCGTAATCTTTCATGACATATTCCCTGCTTTCTGCTACGTATAATGGCTTCTTACGTTTCACATTGAAACCAAACACGCGTCGCTATCAGCAGGTGTTTCAAACACTGCGTATTCTCATGACTGTCAGCAAATCGTTAGAATAGTAATAAAGATTACTGCCAGATGATGACTTTTAAACAGGTTCTGTCACTTCTATCTCTGCTCTTTTGTAAATCGAGAAGTCGTCCTGTAATGCTTTGGTTTAATTTATTTTACGGCTTATCAACCTCAAAGAGTTATTTAATGCCGACAACTTATTCTAAAATAGATTCGTATGAATAGAATATGCATTCGTTTTAAGAAATCAGTTTATAGATAAAGTTTAATTGACGTATTTTTCCAAAGAGTGTTTTTGTAGGTAGTTTTTTTTCAAAATGTATTACTGACATTTTTACTATAAAAATCTATTTTTATACTTTCATAGTGTTTTGACCTCAGTTTGGGGGTTAACTATTTGTCCTTAGTGGGACATTAATAAGTGCTACTGGGAACAACAGCAATTGAGAGGTGGTTTGACGCTCCTCAAAAATTCCAATCAGAATCCTTGCTGCCGGATGTAGTTTATCGTTTTACCGAGGACGTTGTCCTGTAATGTAATTCAAAGATTAACAACAGACTGCATTGCTTGCATCCTAGCTCAACTAATATAACCATCGGCTCAGAAACACAGTCGATTATTATTATTATTAGTATTATTATTATTATTTTGTATGTTATGCTTTTTGCTTTGTATCCTGTAGAGCCGGGTCCTGCCTATGGTTCTTAGCCCTATAGAAGAATTGTCGTTTAACTGAGAGCAATTTTTTTACTATATGGGATGTTCCTAGTAGGGCGATATGCTGGGCAAGTTGTATGTTGGTGTTACCTGGGACACTGTTAGTAAAAATGTCTATTCATTTTGCCACGAGGCCCAGTGCTCCGATTACTATTGGTACAGTCTAAGTCTTCATTATCCACATCCTGTTAAATCTGGATCGCCAGGTCCTTGTTTCTGGACAATTTCTCGATAATTTTTTATGGAGGTGTTTCTCTCAGATGGTACTGCTATGTTAATAAGCATACACATCCTGAATTTCTTGTCTTTTATGATAATATCAGGTCTGTTGGCTTTTATTTCCCTCTCGGTTCGAATTGGCATGTCCCAGAGGATAGTTACATCGTTATTTAGGGTAACTGTGTCTGATTAGTGCTCATACCATCACTCAGTGGTTTTGAATTTGTGCTTCTTGCATATCTTCCAGTGCGCATATGTTGCTACCTTGTTACGGCTGGATATATTTATTTTTTTGGTAGTTTCGGACAACCTGAGATAATATGGTCGACAGTTTCATCATATTTCCGTAGATCCTGAATTTCGGGTTAGTTCCATCCTTGACTATGTGACATTATCTTTTATGATAATATCATGTCTATTGTCTTTTATTTCCCTCTCGGTTCGAATTGGCGTGTCCCAGAGGATAGTTACATCGTTAATTTGGGTAACTGTGTCTGGTTGGTGCTCATACCATCTCTCAGTGGTTTCGATTTTGTGTTTCTTGCATATTTTCCAGTGCATATGTGTTGCTACCTTGTTATGGCTGGATATGTTTATTTTTTGCTAGTTCCGGACATCCTGAGATAATATATGGTCGACAGTTTCATCATATTTTCCGTAGATCCTGAATTTCGGGTTAGTTCCATCCTTAATTTTGTGACATTGATAGGATCTGGTTGCGAAGCTTTGGTCCTGATCTGCAATAATTAAGCCTTTTGTCTCATCTTTCAGACCGGAACTCCTCAGCCACTGATGTGTTTTCTGTTGGTCCACATCTGCTTCATTCCACATCGTCTTCTTTCGTTCTTTTTAGGTATTTGCCATGCAACGCCTTGTCCTCCCAGGTTTTTTGTAATTTCATTTGGCCAAATTGTTTTGTTTTCTGTTATATTTGTTTGGCGTGGATGGCATTCGCTTCGTTTTGTGTTGATAGGATTTCAGGTACATTCAGCTGTTTCTTGAAGAGTGCAGCTTCTTTGTTGATGGAGTGGATTTGATGTTTTACTATTTGTAGGAGAGGGCCATTGGTTTTTGTGAGATATGCTTCCAATCCGATTGTTGTAGTCTTAGAGTTAGTTCAAGTTGAATTAGACCTCGGACTCCTAGTGATCTTGGTACGTACAGCCTGTAAAAATCTGATTTCGTGTGGTGCATCCTCATTAGAGTAATCATTTTTCTGGTCTTGTCGTCCAATCTTTTAATATCATTCAACTTCCATTTAATAATGTTGAAACTGTATGTTATTACGGGTATAGCTAAGGTGATTATAGCCTTCATTTTATTGGTCCCATTTAGTTCGCTTTCTAGTATCAAACGCACTCTCCTATAATATTCTTTTCGGATCTTTTTCTTCATAATTAAACGTTGTCTTCCGTCTCCTTCATTAATTCCTAAGTATTTCTATGCGCCATCTTGGTCTAGTTCCTTAATCTTGTTGTTGATATCAAGGTCTAAATCCGTAGTTTTCATTAGTTTCTTTCCGGATCCCAAAGAGTGACCTAAGGTCAGAAATGACTACGGGTATAGCTAAGGTGTTGATAGCTTTCATTTTATTGGCCCCATTTTGTTTGCTTTCTAGTATCAAACTCACTCTCCTCTAATATTCTTTTCGGGTCTTTTTCTTCATAATTCAACGTCTCCTTCATTAATTCCCCTTCATTAATCTCCGTCTCCTTCATTAATTCCTAAATATTTGTATGTACCATTTTGGTCTAGCTCCTTAATCTTGTTGCTGATATCAAGGTCTAAATCTGTAGTTTTCGCTAGTTTACCGCCTTTGAATGTGGCTTTGGTACATTTGTCGGTTCCGAAATCAGTCCGAATATCTTCGCTGAAGGTTTGGACAATGGTGAGTTGGTTTTTCTGCTGGTTCTTATACCTGACAAACGTTTTAAGATCATCAATATAAAATAGGTGATTCCATTTGCCGTTCTGTGTCTTGTATCCGTAGCTTCTGTTGTTCAGTAGGCAGCTGAGTGGCGCTAATGCAAGGCAGAAGAGTAGTGATGACAATGAATCTCCTTGGAAGATCCTGCTTTTGATGCTCATTGGATTCGATGTTAATTAATGTTACTAAGGGTATAGCTAAGGTGTTGATAGACTTCATCTGGTATGGTTTAGTTTTAGTATAGTCGATTGACTTTCTGTAGTCTCTGCCTGTTATCGATAAGTTTCTTTTCCTTGTTTTCCTCTCTTCCAGTATTGTTTTACTGATAATTAGTTGGTCCTTGCACCGTAACTTCCTCTTTACTATCCTTTCTGTTCTGCTGAGAGTAAATAGTTTTTCTCAAAGAAGTTGTATGTTCTCTTGGTTATGATAGAAGTGAGGATCTTGTATATTGTTGGTAGGCAGGTGATGGGCCTATAGTTCTTCATGTTCTGTATTTCTTCTGGTTTTACGAGTAGGTATGCTACTCCTCACATGACCCATTTGGGGCATTTTTGGTTTCTAGAATTTGACTATTCGGTCTAATCCTGGTGCTTTCCAGTTTGAGATTTTGCTGATGGCACTGGTTGATTCAGTAATAGTGATATCCGTCCATTCTCTATCACTCTATATGTGCATTGTTCCTGTTGTTGTTGTTGTTGGGTCAATGTAGCTCTTTCGCTGTGCAGTTTGCATATTTCCCACATCTTAAACCAGAAATCCCTGACTTCTTGGATATTTGGTGGGTCATTTATGTCTAGTTTATTTTTCTCATTTCTCGATATAGTTACCTGGCATCTTCTTTGAAGATCTTTGCTTGGACAGAAAAATCTGTTTCTTTTTTCATAACGCCTGATTCCCTGAGCATTCGCTTGAATTTGATGTTTCAGATTCTCTTTGACATTTGGTGCGTTAGTCTTATGCTTTATGTCAAGACTTCGTTTCAGTTGGCTTTCCTTATGTATATACTTCTAAATACATATAGCACCCACCCAGGTATACGCATAGATTATAGCCTATTTTTAAAGAAGCCAGAGAGAGCCGATGATCTCGGCGAAACGCGTAGTTTATAAATTTTATATTTTGTCTCAGCATTTTCACTATTGTTTCGGAGACTATTATACATCCTACACACGCATATATATATATATATATATATATATATATATATATATATATATATATATATATATATATATATATATGTGTGTGTGTGTGTGTGTGTGTGTGTGTGTGTGTGTGTGTGTGTTATGGTCCAGGTCCTTGTACCACGGTGATGGTTCAAGATAGAACCAATGAAGAATAACTCGAACACAGGTTTGGAATAACACAGATATATTACAAACAGAATCTGTACAAAAGAAATAGAAGTGTTAGTAATAACAATCAGGTTAGGTTAGAGAGAACTATGTTGTCTCGACCAATATCACTATTCCAATGTCTTACAGTAATCGTCTGACGCGACTCTGTCTCTGACTGACCCTGCTTCCTATTGCGGCGCAGTATTTATGGGTTACGGACTAGTCCATTACTATTATGAGTAGGTTCCCATAACAATATATATATATATATATATATATATGAATGTATGTATGTATTTATATATATATATATATATATATATATATATATATATATATATATGAATATATGTATTTATATATATATATATATATTCATATATATATATATATATATATGAATATATGTATCTATTTATATATATATATATATAAATATATATATATATATGTATGTATGTATTTATATATATATATATATATATATGTATGTATTTATATATATATATATGAATATATGTATGTATTTATATATATATATATATATATATATATATATATATATATATATATATATATATATATATGAATGTATGTATGTATTTATGTGTGTTAGAAATGAAATCACCCAGAAGATATCAAATTTTCAGTGTACAATTTATGATCATATATTGATTATTTTGAAAATAACTATTGTACAAAATAATGACTTCTTAAAATATTGAGCTACATACATATTGATTTGCTTTTTTGGGGTCATTCCTCGTGTTATATATATATATATATATATATATATATATATATATATATATATATATATATATGTGTGTGTGTGTGTGTGTGTGTTGTGTGTAGGTTAGTTTATAAAGCAAGGACAAACGAAAGGGTACCAATATATATATATATATATATATATATATATATATATATTAATGCATGTTTCATTAAATAATATAGACAAGTTTTGTCTATTTATTTTAAGTAAGTTCCTTTCGTATTGTCTGTTAACTTTAATCACATTATCATTGAAAGACGAAAGGAAAACACCATATTGACACATGTTTAAATCCAATCTAAGCTATCGGCTTACATACGCCATTATCACAGATGGCAATTTTAATAAATCAAACAACACATATACGAAACCACAATAATGGTCCGCCGTTGCTGTTTGAATAAGCTCAAAGTAACGACAAACTCTTATTTACGAGCCAAGGAAACGAAAAACGCGTCGTAGCTCGTGACGTCACACATGACCACTCGATATGTGTATGTATGTGTGTGTGTGTGTGTGCGTGTGTGTGTGTGTGTGTGTGTGTGCATTGATAACTCAGATACAGCAATATATTTATGTGTATAATATATTTACTTTATGAGTGTGACACACGCGGGCAAATATATGGATGCACTGTCATTCTTACGCGTATGAATATATTATAAAATTATAAATATGTATGTGTGTGTTTAATTTCAGAAAGATCTCATACATACACAGGTAAGTATACACACACACATACACACACAAAGACATACACATATATGTGTACATGTTTGAATCTGAACATGTACACATTAATTATAGTTTTTGTTATATATACTGTATATTTAAAGTCGATTAACATCGGTCGTTTTTTACAAAAAGACACATAGATATATATTTAAACAAATATTCATACATATGTATATATATATATATATATATATATATATATATATATATATATATATATATATATATATATATATATATATATGTACATAACTTTAATCATATATATATATATATATATATGTACATAACTTTAATCATATATATATATATATATATATATATATATGTACATAACTTTAATCATATATATATATATATATATATATATATATATATATATATGTACATAACTTTAATCATATATATATATATATATATATATATATATATGTGTACATAACTTTAATCATATATATATATATATATATATATATATATATATACATATATATATATTTGTATATATGATATAGCTTTATGTAGTCTTGAATTTTCAGTACAAAAAATATATGTATATTTCTATTAATTGCTTCATTAATATTCATGTGTGAGGAGATGAGATCCTGACAAAGAATTTATCGAAATCAAAAACACAGTTCTTAAGAGGAAAATTGGAAATATCTATCTGAGCGACTGGTTTGTGCAGCTTTTTGTCATTGGTGCAATAGAAGAAAGTATTTTGATATGTCCGATCAAACGTAAATCCATGTGCCTGCGATTTACAGGGAGTGTGAGACAAGTCCGTATATCCCACCGGCATTGGTAGTTCTCCCCAACAGAGAAGATTGGCGCAACACAATCTTTTTCGTTAACCCTTACGGCCATATCACGTTGAAACACCGGTTCCCGTACAATCACTGGCATTAAACAATGTCCAGCCTCGTCAGTTTGGGAATGCCAGGTGAAGTAAACTTGGATGTGCGGATGGTGTAATGGATAAAGTTTCGGAATTGTTAATCGGAGATGCGAGTTCTAATTCCAGCTGTGTTCGTCACTTTAACGCAAATACCCTTAGGAAAGGTATGAATCCACCTTTTCTCCCCCAGCTACGGACAAATAAAATAAACCTTAACGTATTTTAGAAAAATATGACATCAGACCATTCTCTAACGCAAACAAAAATAAACACACCATTAACTTATTTTATCGCAACCAAATTGAGCCTAATCATAAACAGGATAAAACAGCAATTAAAAACATAATTCAACGGTACGCATCAATCAATGATCCTAATAGACATCTAAGATTTATCAACTAGTATAAAAAGTTTTAAACATCTTATTTAACTATTACCAACAACACCGAGCCTTATAAATCCCCCACTACGGAAAAATAATCTTGTCTATAAATTCTCATGGAGGAGATTGCATCTCCAGCACTAATAAGCGTATAAAACAACATTAAATACTTATTTTGGGCATACATACACTACACTCGCCCGTAGATTAACCTGTCATCTCTCTAAACTAAGTGTAATCCGTACATACATCAAACAACACAACATGAATAAAAAAAAATGTAAATATCAAATGTCCTAATTTTACTTGATTACACGTTAATTCCACTAAACTAAGTGATAGATTCACTCTTGCCAAATGGCTCACAGTCCTTTATAGGAACTTTACACATTGTTTTCTTTCGAAAAAGTTTATCTCGACATGCGCATCTTCGTTCATTCCTTTTAATCTTTTCTACTTCGTCTGAGCGCTCAATGAAATATGTTGTTGCTAATATTGTACGCAATTTTGTGTATTCACCCTTAATCCGTTTATTTTATAAACTAATACACCTCAATAATAAAAAAATATCCATACACACCTCATTTTTTCTCAGTTCCCCCCTCTCTCTCTCTATTTCTCTCTCTCTCTCGCACTCACAACACACACGGATAGATAGATAGATATGAACAGAGAGATATAGATAAATAGATATGAACATAGATAGATAGATAGATAGATAGATATGAAAAAGACTGAGATAGATAGATAGATAGATAGATAGATAGATAGATATGAAAAAGACTGAGATAGATAGATAGATATGAAAAGGACTGAGATAGATAGATAGATAGATAGATAGATAGATAGATATGAAAAGGACTGAGATAGATAGATAGATAGATAGATAGATAGATATGAAAAGGACTGAGATAGATAGATAGATAATGAAAAGGACTGAGATAGATAGATAGATAGATAGATAGATAGATAGATAGATAGATAGATAGATAGATATGAAAAGGACTGAGATAGATAGATAGATAGAAAATAATCCAAATATAGTTTTAAGGTATGCTATATCTATGGGTAACAGTACTGAATATCAGAGATAGAGCGTATGTAAATATAAACGTAGACATTAAGGTCAACACAAAAGGTGACAGTCTGTTTCAGGAACGAATGCAATCTTCATCCATGTGGGTTGTGTTTTGGCCGTTCAATGTTGCATTCTGGGTATTAAGGTCTCTTGTATTATCCTAACGGCTATGTTCCAAATTATTATATCTCCTGTTGAGTAAGAATAATTGTGGATTCACAGGCATTTATTTGTAGTTATTTAACAATGTTGTTGGTTAACTTTATACGGGTTAATTATTATTGATTAGTTAATTAATTGTAATTGATTATTAACACATTTACTTTTGTTTATTTGTACATTCGTAGTGTGTTAATTTTTTTAGTATTTACTTATTTATATATTTATTCGTATTTTGTGTTTATATTATTCAGTTAGTGTCATCTTTTTTCTCGGGAGTTGGTTATAATACTTCCTTTGCCTGAAGTTACATTATTGCGTTGTATATAGTGTATACAATTGCATTGACCATGGGGTTATTTTACAAGGTATTTCGATTTTTAAGTAACGTAGTAAAAAGTTGTTTTTGTATTTGTATTTTGAGATAACATTTAATTAATATATATATATATATATATATATATATATATGTCGCAATTAGCTCATCCTCAGTTCTTTTATCCTTCAACAGAGGTCTCTCTCTCCCCTGGCTATAAATACTTGGTTATAAATACTGGCTGACCCTTCTCTCTCTCTCTCTCTCTCTCTCTTTTGACTCAGGCCTTGGGCCGCTACCTCGCGCGGAGACGAGGTAAAATCTCTCTTTTTCCACTTAGGCCAATTTGTGACCTCTCACAAATACAGCGTTTCCAAAATTCTGGGAACACGCTAAGAACAATACACGTACGTACGAACACTTACAACACACACACATAATTTCTCCATACAAACTCTATGTAACAGTCCATGTCTTTGTTTAACTTGTTTTGTTATTAATATATATTTGTTTACCCATGTATATCGGTCTTCTTTGTTTTCTTTGTTTTCTTTGGACTTAATTAAAGTCCAACATTTCCATGTAGCTGGACTGGCCAGCAGGAAAGTTTAACCTTCTGATATCTCTTCACATCTTCACCTCGCACGGTCCGCTACACACACACACACACACACACATATATATATATATATGATGACTTGGATATTGCGTTCAAGTATAAAACAGACTGTTATCATTTGTTGTTAATTTGTATTCACAATGGTTACATGTACATACGCTATATCTCAAGTATTGTGCATTGTTACTCCTTGAATATAGCTGCCTTTATTATATTGTTACGAGGATGCATTTCTATAAAAAGAAAGTCTCAATAAGGTTAAAATTTCTAGTAAGGGGTTCTACTGAGTCCTACCTGTTAATACAAAAAAGTTTTCTTTCATGAAGTAGTTGTAAAATAGAGAAATTTGAAATAGAACGTTTGGAAGATTCCAGACCATTCCAGTATATTCGAGAAGAATCTAGACGATATGAGAAACATCTAGAAATATGCAAATTTGGTGTTAGCCCCTATTAAATAGGTTTTGGTAAAGGGTTGTCAGTTGGGAAAAAGGAATTGCTGCCAGTATCAACTCCGGCTTTTGATTCGAGGGTTATTATATTCAGCCGGAAGAATCTCTATGAAAAGTTGCCGACCAACACGTAACAATATATATATATATATATATATATATATATATATATATATATATATATATATATATATATATATTATAATTATAAATAAATGCAATTCAACTTTAGAAATCTTATAGAAAAACCAAAAAATAACATTCCCAATTACTACTAGAACTAACTCTAAAATTTTTACCTACTCAAATGTAATATTATCCCCTATCTCTATCTTCCCTCCCCTACCTCTCAATCTTAGGACGCTTGTGAGATGATGTGCCTAAACTCTTGACCGATGTTTATCAGCGAAAAAAGTTACACAGACCAATCAACATTAAACACCCGGTCCATCCATCACCAAACTGCTATCAACAAGCACTAGTGTTTCACTCCGATACCTATATATATATATTTTTTTTTAATGTATATATTTTTCTTCTCAAACAGATGGAAAAAAGGAAGTGACGTTCTACATCCGGCTTGCCTACAAGCAGGATTGTTCATAACCATTTTCGACCATCATCCGTCGATGTGCAGTTGAAATGCACTGAAACCAAGTTGCATCTTTGTAGTGAGTAAAATGGTTTTGTCTATATGATAAAATTATAATAAATAAATAATTATCGCTGTAATATCGGTATCGAGCTCTTTTTTGAATTAACGCTGCGAACGTTGGAATTTATATATTACTTTCGTTCTCATCGCATCAGATATATATATATATATATATATATATATATATATATATATATATATATATATATATATATATATATATATATATATATATATATATATATATATATATATAAAGCGAAGCTCTTCAGTAAAACGAATGGTGCACTTGGCATTTGTTTACGTTTGTAAAAACAATACCCTAGATTTGGTTGACTCATTCTGGCGTGTGTAGATGACTCTGACTGATACCAAATCGGTTGGGTTTCGATCCGGGCTTGAGGCATTATATATATATATATATATATATATATATATATATATATATATATACTAAAAACCTAGCGATCCAGAACCTATCTATGTAAGTTTCATCTAACGGATCATCACGATAACTCAGCCAGATTTATCCTGATGATCCGTAAGGTAAAACCTCGGTACATAGTTTCTGGCTCGCTAGGTTAACCAGATTTCGTTTGCTTTTCTTAGTGTATTGAGCCCTTTTACATTTTAATTTGGCTTACCCTGTCGGTGTTTTTTTCTTTTGACTAAACATCGACGGTACTGTTTGATTATTTTCAAGCGGCACAGATGTTTTTAGTCTTTTCATTTCCTTCTTGATTTTTTTCCCCTGATATCATTTTGTTTAATATTTTTTTTATTTACAAATTGTATTATGTGTTTTTTTTCACACTTCCCCAGTATAGGAAATAAAACAAAAAAATTACACACATATATATATATATATATATATTGTGTATTAAGTCTTCAAGAATTTCTTTAAGCAATATCGACATGGTGTATTTGTCCATTTTTTTACTAAGTTCCTACAATTTCCGACTAAGTTGTTTTTTTAAAATTGATAATCTTTCCAAAGTTTCGTTTTTTTTTTAATCCAAGTACTTTCAACTTTTATGACAGTGACCTGCAAAAGTTGATAAAAATTAAAAAAACTGATCAGTTAATCTGTCAAGTGATTTAAAGATGACGTCATTTACCACAGATAAATTGAATTTTTACGTACTATGGAGAAAGATACCCTATTTCATGTTGGCTACTTTGTCGGAAATTGGAAAAACTAAATAAAAATTATTCAAAGAAACCATATCGATATTTTTTAATATACAATTTAATAATATAATATAATACATTTATAATACAATAATAATATAATACATTTTAATATACATATAATATGTTCAAAAATTTGTGGAACCCGTGGTCATTTTTTTAAAAAATTGGCCCCCAAAATAGTTATTTTGTAATTTAATTAAGAGAAAATTATTATACGTGGTTAAAAAAAAAAGTTAAATATAATTTTTATTAGAAATTTTATTGTAAATAAAAGTAAAAAAAATCATTTTATGATTAAATTTTGCTCTCGTCAAAATATCCTCCTTTAGCCTTGATTAATGCAGCACAAATATTTAAATGGTTAGTCAGGTAGTCTGATAGTCGATTACTAATGAGTAATTAGTTCAATTCTCCATATTTGTTGCCTTGTGTCAAACTATGAGCTAAGCTTAGTCAATTACAAGAATGGTTAGTAAAGTATTCTAGTTGTCCATTATTAGTGAGTAGCGTGTTCGATCCTCAGCAGATGTCCTATACTAGTGCCATACTAGATTAAACTTAGTAAATAAGAACATCATATATTTATGAGGAAGGAAATCAAGTCAGAGAGAAAAAGTGGGATGGAAAGAGAGAGGGAAAGAAAATAACAGTAAGAAATAAGGGAGGGAAAGAGAAAGAGTAATAGAGAAAGTGAGAAAGAAGGAGAGAGGGAAAGAGAGAGTAACAGTAAGAAATAAGGGAGAGAAAGAGCAATAGAGAAAGTGAGAGGGAAAGAGAAAGAGAGAGTAATAGTAAGAAATAACGGGGGGAGAGAAAGAGCAATAGAGAAAGTGAGAGGGAAAGAGAAAGAGAGAGTAACAATAAGAAATAAGGGGGAGAAGAGAAAGAGTAATAGAGAAAGTGAGAGGGAAAGAGAAAGTGAAAGAGAAAGTAACAGTAAGAAATAAGGGAGGGAAAGAGAAAGAGTAATAGAGAAAGTGAGAGGGAAAGAGAGAGTAACATTAAGAAATAAGGGAGGGAAAGAGAAAGAGTAATAGAGAAAGTGAGAGGGAAAGAGAGAGTGACATTAAGAAATAAGGGAGGGAAAGAGAAAGTGAGAGGGAAAGAGAGATGGAAAGAGAGAGATATGAAGCGAGATAGTTTTCTATAGCTTTTATTTATCAAATCAGTGATGTCTGTTAGAATGCCGAGCATATATCAAAGATGAAAATCGATTTCATCATTATTTATTATTATTCACTGCCTGGGCCGAGGAATTACTTACAGGTAAATGGTTTATCTAGGTGAACATTTTTGTTATCTCTTCACTTTTAATCGTCGTGGTAGGCCAGTGACAAGACCTTTTTGTCAAGTCACAATGAAAATGAATGCGTACATGTGCTTCCATGTCCTTCGCAATTGTTATCGTTTTAAGCGAACGCAAGAAACTTCCCGTTCTGTTGTTGCATCACCTTTTACATAACATTAAGAACATCTCGGATAATAAGAGAGAGAGAGAGAGAGAGAGAGAGAGAGAGAGAGAGAGAGAGATTTTTGAGAAATAGGGAGATATAGAAAGAAGATCGGTAGAGAGCCCATACTAACTTACGCCAGTGACAGGAAGGGAGAGAGAGGGTGAAGCGAGCAGAGAAGAAAGAAAGAAAGAAAGAGATTAAAAAAGAAAGAAAGAAAATGAAGAAAGAGATTAAAGAGGAAAGAGATTAAAAAAGAAAGAAAGAAAGAAAGAGATTAAAGAAAGAAAGAGATTAAAAAAGAAAGAAAGAAAGGTATTAAAGAAAGAAAGAAAGAAAGAGGTGGTTATAGAGATACAGAGAGTGTGCATATGCACACATACGCACACACGTGCACGCGTCGATATAGATATATAGAAAATAACAGAAAGAGGGAGGGAGGGAGGAAGAGAATTTGAGGGGGCGTTAGCAGACGTGTATTTGTTAGGAGAAAGGAAGTGGGAGATATAAAATGACAGAGAGAAGTAGACGATGAGGATGAAGAAGATGAGAGGAGAGAATGTACAGAGCGAGTGAGAGCAAAACAGTCAACGAGATGGATAGAGAGAAAGAGATAGAGAGAGAGAGGGGGGGAGTAAGAGAGCCCAGAGATAAAGAAAGAGTAAAGGAAACACCTATAAAACACACACACACACACACACACACACACACACACACACACACACACACACACACACACACACATATTTGAGTCCCGTAGACGGCGGCGCTGGTATCGTGTGAATCGTAAACCTCCAACCGTGCTTATAGCTCATCCTTCAGGTCAACCCTGGCTTCTCTGATGAGCCCAGCGTGCAATGTCTATTCTGGAATGAGCTGGGGGTGGGCCCAGTACGTATTGCACTCTAGCATGATTTGAAATCTCTCCCTGTTTAAAGCTTGGTGCAGCAGATCAATAAATGATTAGTCTGGTCGTTGTTAACATAATTTTGATCTGAAATTGTTAATGTATAATGCGCGATTAAAAGAAAGCTGGATTAGCAAAGTAGATTATACGGAAACGTCATATAGCCTGACGTGCCTTAACCGTTTCGGCCACTAAGGATCGTTCGGTTGGCAAGGTCGAATTTACTGCTTATAAACTTCAAAGTAGATTATGTTGAATAATAAATATTTGGTGTGCAAAATAATTCATTAAGCTGCGGACTTCTTGATGTATCGGCAGATTATTATTTAAATTAAGTGCATTGACAAGAAAAGTCATTATATTAAAAATATGGATGTGCAAAAGTAATGCTTTTTTATCATTAGCGTATGGACTTTACCATGCGCGTTTATATTTAATAAGAGTAGACAGGTTCGCCTTTTGTCCGGTTGAAACTCCTCCTCAGTCTTTTGAACAGGAGTAGAGGTTTATTCCTTGTTTCCTGTTTAAGATTGTGTTTCCGGTTCCTTCTAATGTTTTCTCAATCTCTTTCACTCTCAGTATCCTCTTGCGTCTGAGTGGCATTATCGCCTTGTTTGGAGTGAATTCATCAATGGATTCAATGCATTGATAAGAATTACGTTGTAAAATAAATATGTCTTGCGCAAAATGTTTTTTTCTATTTATTAAGCTACATAGATATTGAAGTGCTTAATATTCATTATTATTTAAGTGCATCCAAAAGGAACGAGATTATTTTTGAAAAATTAATATTTGCCGTGCAAAATAAATGTTTCTTATTCATTAAGCTACGTACTTATTGAAGACTCTATATGGTCTTCATTGAATTAAATACACTGACAAGGAAGGAAATTATGCTGAGAATTTAATAATCATTAGATAATGCTATTACTCACATATACACTTAGATGTCGGTTAAGATTTAGGAAAATAATGTTACGCCAATTTTCATTAAGGAAAAGGCTCTCGGTGCCTTGAAAATCAGCAATCGAAATGCTAGGTTCGAACAGCAAATTAATCAGTTGAAATAATAAACGAAGGAAAAGTACTCAATGATCCGAAACTAAACTTGGAAATAATTGCCAGCTTTACTTAAGCATTGTACGTCATCTTCAGTGTTGGAGACACAAGTTCGTTATTGTTTAATTTTCCATGCCTACCTGTAAGCGACTCTCTCAGTTACTGTCTAAAAAGACTGAACGTAGGTAATAAGGGCTTTTTCTTTTAACGAAAGATTCAATCAAACACCACTCCAGTTATTTATCGATTTACTTTTCTCGTGCTTAGGGAAAATATCTGCTCTTACAAATAAATAAAACGATCAATACTACAGACATATATGTATATATATATCACTACCATTTAAGGACACGCACGCATATATATAAACTAAGAAATATATGTCTCAGTACTACGTACACACACATACGCAAACACAAACACATACACATACTTATATATATATATATATATATATATATATATATATATATATATATATATATATATATATATATATATATATATATATATATATATATATATATATATATATATATAATATTAAATATACAATTTTGACAATTCCGACAAATTTGTTATTGCTTCAATTTAAGTGGAAAGGCGCGTTACTTTCAACAGGGTTTATTTATCCGAGACAAATAGAACCTTGCTTGGCTGTGAGGCTTTCAGTAGCCGAGTAATCTAAAGCGTGCCGGATCAAGCGGTCGACGGAGAAGGACGTAGGTTCGAATCCCACCGGAAAGCACATTTCCTTCCTTAAGTTTTCTCAGGCCGTTGAACGAAATAAGCACTGTTTAAAAAAACATACGGCCTTTTCTACTTAAATACGGGTATCCACTATAAATAACATTTCAAATATATATATATATATATATATATATATATATATATATATATATATATATATATATATATATATATGTTCAAATGTGTCTTTATTTAACGATACCAAATCCATATATAAAGACAGATTATATATGATCTGGCATTAACTAGTGTTAGGGTGCGAAAATCTAGAATTGGACAATGACGTTATTCCATACACCGTTCCAAATACACACACACACACATATATATATATGTGTGTGTTCATTTCAATTACCCCCCGTCATTTATAATGCCCTTGTTTTCTTCTCTACCGCCTCCTCCTCCTTCTTCTTCTACCTCTGGATAGTACTTATATATATATATATATATATTAAGTACTACCGAGAGGTAGAAGACATTAAATATATATATATATATATATATATATATATATATATATATATATATATATGCACTAAAATTCAAAAGTTTTAAGCCATCCCTGGTAATTTTGTAGATTGCCCCAAAAGTAGTTGTTTTGTACTTTAAATAAGTGAAATTTATTATACATGGATAAAAAAAGTGAAGCCTGTTTTTTTATTATAAAATTTTTATGACAAAAAGAAAGAAAGCATTTAATGATTAAATTGTGCTCTCGTTAAAATATCCTCGTTTAGCCTTGATTACTGCATTACAAAATTTTGGTCTTCCTTTCAAAGCTTTCTCATTCTTTTTTCAATGTCTCTAAGAGCTCTTTTTCCTTTTTTTCTCTCTTCGGTCAAGTTCTTCTCATGGTAATTTTGAGAGTGTCTTCAAACGTTTAAAGTGTAATATATATATATATATATATATATATATATATATTAGGATATAGGGAAAATCCCATTAGAAAAAAAGCAGAATGCTGAACTGTAATCTAATGTTAATCCTCATGTATGCCAGTAAATGCAGTAAAATGCAGGCATACTAATGAGATTAACTGTGACTGAACTTAATCTCCTAGTGTAAGCTATCGGTTTCTACCAATGTGAACACTCGCTGCGATTTTTGCAAGATTTTCCAAAACAATGTTTTTAACGCCAAAAAATGACGCTAAAATCCTCTATACTTCTGTAGGCGCACCCGCTGATGCAAGGAAAACAAGAATTTTAGGCAAAATTTCGAACGTTCTAGAAAGGATTAAAAATTTAATTAAAAAAATCAAAAGATACTTTGGTCTTTTTTCTTAATAATAGCATAACAATTTTGACAATAAAACTTTGTTTTTATTAAGTTTTTGACCTTTTTTCATCGTGATATGCTCTTGCTTAGCTAAGTTTTAGAGGTATCTACTCTTAACACGCAGAAGTCTAATAGCAGTGAACCGCGAATTGGATACATCAAAATTAAGCAGGTACCGAAGTTTCTACCTCGCAAAGTAACAGACGATGAAAAATTCAAAAGAGAAATCTGAAGACCTAAGGATTTAGCGAAAGATGCTTTCACGAAGTTAAACAATTCATCAGGAGACAGGTAATTTCCCTTAGATACAAAGTAATGAGTGCCGAACTTCAATGCATTATCTATCCTCCTATGTGGCAATTGATGATGAACAAATTCAACACAGATGAGGCGACTTGAAGCAACAGAAAGATAAAGAGAATTCCATAGTCATAACGTTTTCAGTGAGGATGTTTTAAGGAAAAAAATGTGAAAGGAGGACACTTAGAATCGAATGAGACACTTGATTTTTTTAAATATATCTAACGAGAAAAGAGGGCTTGTCGAATTTGATACTCACAAGAGATATTGCAAGTAAGAGAAACAAATAGAAATTAAATTTCAGCATTAAATGACCCATGATGTAGTTGATGTGCTGTTAAACAAACAAATCAATTAATCAATTCATCATGAAAAATATTTTTCCCTTGTTTAATATTCTGACAATGTTTTAAAGTTAGGTTGCTGCTGGATAACTGAACCTGTAAGCTCCCCAGAAAGTATAACAGTTAAAACACTCCGGGTGATGCTGCTATGGTTTCAATGTCAAGTTGGTTTTACGTGGTGGATTTGAGGTCCTCACAACCGACCGTTTTTGAATTCAAAATTGTCCTTCCCCTAGATATATTGCCAATCATGGCAAGAGAGCTCAGTTGAGCCTGATATTTATCCCATACCTTAAAAGAAGAGACTGGGTCATAGCTTTCCCAATAGCATTATTACGAAAAATACAAACAATATTTTGGAGATGTGATTCAACACACAGCGAGCTGAGCATCGGATTAAGCGAACAGACTGTGTCCATAGTAAAACATTTAGTATCGGTCTATATTTCTGGGATGAGGTATTATGTACACTATTTACATTATTCGGACTATTGTCATCATCTTTGTCGCCATATTTATTACAACGTTTCGGCCTTTCAGTATCTGTCTATATTTCTGAGATGAGGTATTATGTACACTATTTACATTATTCGGACTATTGTCCTCATCTTTGTCGCCATATTTATTACAACGTTTCGGCTGTTGTACGCTCCGGCCTTCTTCAGATGGTTGTGATGTCGAACTGAACCCTTTATTTCGCTCACTGGGGTAGACCTTTCTAGTTCCACGTGTCATGGCACCGTGGATAAAGGCGTTAGTTAGATCCAGTGACAAGACCCAAAGAGTGTGAGTTCAATACCCGATTACGGCAGTGAAGAACTTGGAAAGGGGAATTAACAGGAGATAACTGACATCCATTAAACATGGCACGTGGAACTAGAACAGTCCACGCCAGTGAGCGAAATAAAGGGTTCAGTTCAACATGCCAGCCACCTGAAGAAGGCTGGAGCGTACAACGGCCGAAACGTTGTAATAAATCTGGCGACAAAGATGAGGACAATAGCCTGAATAATGTAAATAGTGTAAAACGTTTAGATACATATATTGATCCATTGTTTTTTTTTTACGGCTTATCAACCTTTTGCGGGTTATTTAAATCTAGAAACTATTTTTCGATTGTAAAAATATTTGGGAGATAATAATTTAGTATTACAAGTTCTATTAATTAACTCATAGCTAGTGGGCTCATACCATTCCCACAGGTATTTGTATGTAAGTAAATATAACAAACCTGACTGGAACTGGAACTCGCCTCCCCAATTCCAAGCCGTTATACATTATACCATCCACACATCCCACCTTACAGTACATGGTTTTCCCAAACGTTGTGATCACCCATCTAGATACTGACCAGCCTCGGCATTGCTTATGTTCGATGATTGTATGAGAACTGGTGTTTCAATGTGATTTCATTGTAAGCGAAAATATATGGAAATCTTCTTAATCTGTCCAAGACATGTATGAAAAGAAAATTGGCTCAAGAATTAGGAATTTGATAATAATGTATAAAACTTTACAGTACAGCCATGCAAAGAAAACAGGTGTTGGGGTGGAAGTCACGTCAGCATTGAAGATTGTGGTGACTCGACTATGAAAATTAAGAAAAAAAAAACCGAATAACAAAAGATTATGGAAGTCAAAATTTGCAGGACTGGCAAGACGACAGATCAAAATCAGAACCCCCTCCCGCCCAAGAAAAGCTAAAAATGGGAAGTGAAACAGTTTCTCGGATATTTCTAATGTGATGAATTCGACGAAACCACAAATTTATGGATTCCTGATTAATAGCACGGATAGGTATGAAGGAGTAATGGATAGCGACTCGGATTGAGGGATCGGAGAGCAGAGTTCGAATTCCAGTCGAATCCATTACATTCACTTACGTGCTAATACCCTTGGGAAAGATATTAATCCTCTCCCCCCCCAGCTATAGGTAAATAGCAGGACGGACCGGGTTCTATAGCCTTGGATGGCAACTGGTCTACCGCAAAAAGAACGTACAGCGGGAAAAATCTGCCTCGTCAGTCATGTATCGAAAGATAAATGATCGTATGGCACATAACTGACTGAATTAATAGCAGCCTAGAAAAGGTATATTCGAACGATATATATTACTTCCTTTACCAGATAGAAAGGTCACAACACAAGAAAAAATATGTCCTAGTTGAAGGTAGACATGAAACCGTAAATTAGAGCCGTAAGAGTACATCAGTATACATGACTGGGAAGTAACGATGTTCCACTGGAAGTTGCGCAAACGACAAAGATTCGACTATACAGACCAAATTATATACACATTTTTTTCTTTTCCTTTTGTTATGTCTTGATATTTCAGTCAATCGATGCCGTGAAATCAGCTATATTCGCAATGAATCAAGGCGATAATGCCACTAAGATGTACGCGACGACTGGGAGGGAAAGAGAAGGAAAATACTTTAAAAAGAACCGGAAACCGAATCCTAAAGAAGAAACAAAGAATAAACCTCTACTCATATTTAAAAAATGATAGATGAACGCTATCTACTCCTACTATAAAGTGTATAGTGTGTGTGGATCGGGAGATATCCGAGGAACAATGGCAAACACTCAGGCGAAATCATAACTAAAATTGGTTCCAATGCTGAGGAAGGTTCTGGAATATCTGTCTATATTTCTGAGATGAGGTATTATGTACACTATTTACGTTATTCGGACTATTGTCCTCATCTTTGTCACTATATTTATTAAACGTTTCGACCGTTGTACGCTCCGGCCTTCTTCAGATGGTTGCTTTATTTCGCTCGCTGGGGTGGACTGTTCTAGTTCCACGTGCCATGTTTAATGGATGTCAGTTAGCAGTTATCTCCTGTTAATTTCCCTCTGAAAGTTCTCCACTGCCTTAACCAGGTATTGAACTCACAAATCTTTGGGTCCTGTCACTGGATCTAACCAACGCTTTTATCCACCTTAAGGACACATGGCACAGTGGATAAAGGCTTTGGTTGGATCCAATGACAGGGCCCAAACAGTGTGAGTTCAATACCCGGTTAAGGCAGTGGAGAACTTTCAGAGGGAAATTAACAGGAGATAACTGATAACTGACATCCATTAAACATGGCACGTGGAACTAGAACAGTCTACCACAGTGAGCGAAATAAAGGGTACAGTTCGATATTCCAACCACCTGAAGAAGGCCGGAGCGTACATCGGCCGAAATTTTGTTATAAATATGGCAACAAAGATGACGGCAATAGTTCAAATAATGTAAATAATTTTCTGGAATATTACGAAGAAATGATGATCTTGTGTTTCGTTCCGTGTCGTTACTTGTTTTCAGCCTTGCAGACCCCAATGACAATTCAGAGATTGTATCAGCTAAAGTTGACATGGTAGCATAGATTCTAGCAGGCAGCGGGACGAAGAACTTCTGACACATTCCAATTCGTCGGCGTAAAATCTCGCCGTCTGCTGCCTTAGCCTGTCTAACGAATCTGCATATGGATAGCGTTTCAACACTTCAAAATTCCTCTGCCGACTTCGCACTGTTTTGGTCTTAGATCTAAAACTTAGACGATAGCAATACATCACTTTCAGAATACCACATCAATGAAATATTCTGACCAAACGCTGATGATCCTGGCGCAACCATTACATTGTGTCATACTTGATCGCCAAGTAAAAAAAACAAAAAAATAAAACGAAATACAATTGAAACGAAAATTCCCAGTCCACCGACAATTCAGACGAATTCTTGATTGCACTGCACGTTTCTAGGTACAGAAAAACCGCGAAATTCTTTTTATTCTCAACAACTCTTCGACCTATTCAGAGTCGAACTGCCGGGTAAGAATAATATTTAAACAACATAGATGCCACCAAAAGCCTTATATCCCGTATCCAGCCGGGAAACTAAAAATACTTAAGACTATATATTGTTCATTTCTAATGATTTCATTTTTAGAGGTGGCAAATTCAGGCAAGTCTGTGATCAAAGAATGTAACATGAAGTTCTGGGTATGACGATAAACTACATCCGGCAGCAAAGCTTCCACCCGGAAAAGTTGAGATTTTTAAGAGCTACGAACCACCTCTTAATTGTTTTCGTTAAGTTCCACCCTGAACCTGGGTGGTAGAACCTGTTAGGGTCCCAGCTATACGCAAATAGTGAACCCCACAAACAAAAACAAAACACTATGAAAGTATAAAAAATACATTTTTATAGTAAAGATACCTGCGATACACTTTTATATATATATATATAAAAATTACCAATAATACCTATTTATAGTAGAATTACCAACAATACCTATTCATAGTAGAATGGACAACAATACATTTTATAGCAAAATCACCAACAATACATTTTATCTCTGATTGAAGGTATACAATTGCGTTCAAAATATGTAGATTTTGGCATTATGCTGCTAAACATATCAATCAAATTGAAGCTTTCTCGCCCTGGAGAATTTCGCTCATTTCCCGTAAAATCAAGAAATACGGAAGACCAGACGCTTAAAAATCTCATGCTAAAGAAAAATGATGTTAAAGTTAGAATATAAAATTAATAATCCCAAACCTAGAGTATGTTTCTCACTGAGACTCATGATCCCTGCCAACAGAACCAAAACGCTTACTAGACCCATTTTGAGAAGTCCTGCTAGAGACGACTGGTAGTGCTAGAAATTTTGAAGAGACTTTCTGTCACTTGAAATCAAGCGAAAGCATTGGTGGACAACAGATGTGAAAAGTCGATGATTACAAATCGATCAGAATACTGATGAGAGTACAAGAATTTTAGGTGAACTTGCGGTCATTTCTGTTACTAGCGAATCTATCCATAGACGACAGGTGTTTCACTACGTAGAAATATTAATTATAATATTGAAGACAGTGTTAAAGTTCGGACTAGACTTGCTGTCACTTGACCTCGAAGGCGAACGAGTGAAGACAAAGAATAAAACTGTATAATGTTAAATGAAGAAAAAGGAATCAATGAAGGGTTAAAAAATAAAGGAAAGAAAAAAAAACATTAAAAAGAAAGAAACGTTTAAGATGAATAATAAAAAAAAAACAATATTGTTGGCCATCGATTGTGAGTCCGACGTAAGAGTCCGTCTGGATGTAAACGGGGTGGATAAAATATTGGGTGGATAAAATAAAACGGGTGGATAAAATATTAATGACGGACAACAGAAATGAGACCGGTCGATGAAAAGTGACAAGTGGCGGAAAGAACGAGAATAAAACATATTGGAGGGGGGGGGGGTCAACTAAAAAAAGAAAGAGGAAACAAACAAATGAGACGCCGGGGAGTGAGTGAGTGAGAGAGAGAGAGAGAGAGAGAGAGAGAGAGAGAGACAGACAGACAGACAGACAAGTAGAAGTAGCGAGAAGGGGAAAGATTAAACATTTATGTGACCACAAAGATAAGTACAAGAGGTCAAACCACCTGGACGGCAGTTAGACATTATAAATGAAAAGGTGGAAGTAGTTAAAAACAAAGAAAACTTTGTTGATGAAATGGACAGGTGCTCCGTTTAATATTGCTTCTATTCGCCTTACTAATACAGACAGTATTACTAATTGAAATGCATTTAGAGGATAGGGTTGGAGAGTCAACTTATTCTACTAATAAGTGATTAATACTAATAATAAAAAAAAGATGAAACAAATAGTTGGCAAAGTGTACCTCAAACGAACGAGAAAAACATTAGAAACTAAAATCAATTGCTGAAACTTGATCAAATAAATAAATAACAAATGATCTGGATGCTTCTAAAACTGGATAAAAGAACACCAGTGGAATTCACGACCGCGAAACTAGAAGGTTGTTTAGAATAGATGAATTGTGATATCTTTATCTCAATAGATTAATGTCGATAGGTCAATTAGATTAAAGAAGATTGTCAGGGTGGATTTGAAAAATAATCAAAATAGGTTCATGAAAAGTTAATTGTAATAGCAGAAAAATTGCTATAAAACTAAATGAAAGACAAAAGGGGAAGCATAAAAAATATCAAAAAATCCCCCCACAAAAAAAAAAAAAAAAAAATGAAAGGAAAATCAACTATATAGAGACGTATTGAAGATATAACGATGTGAAGACGGTTGTGCAGAGGACATCTCATGAAGGAAACTGAATCATTAATTAAGATGGACTATAGTAAAATCCATTAAGAGAGATTTGCTTTGAAGTTAACTTGACCTTAATCACTGTACATCTAGGTTCATGCGCAGGAGTACTATAGGGATCATCCGGAAAGATGTTTGCTTTTAAGTTTGAAAGATGAGATCCCAAAGCAAATAGGAAGTCACATCAGCAAGCTTATGTGCAGCTTTTATTAATACCTGTCATTGTATTACGCACATTTGTCTATGATACATGTGCTTGGTGTACCCTTAGACTGGTTACTCTGATGGGTATATTAGATTTTGTATATTTATGGCGAGCTGCACCCGCCCTCAATAATAATAATAATAATAATAATAATAATAATAATAATAATAATGATGATGATGATAATAATAATAATAATGATGATGATGATGATGATGATAATAACAATAATAATAATAATAATGTAACCTAGAAACGGTTGCAGAATGAAGAATAACCCAAACGGAGGTTGGAAATGAAATAGTAATCTTTATAACATCAACAAAACACAATACTCGCCAGCGGCGTGAAGTAGGTAAACCACTGCTAGTGGTCGACTACTTAGACGACATATTAAAATAGTGCCCAACGTACTTATGAGGATTGGGACATACCCATTAGTGTTCATAGGTACGGTATATAATTATAATAATAATAATAATATATAGGGTCTGTTCTCATTACACGAACGTCTAAATCCATTCGTAAAAATTATATTAAATGAAAAATTGACAAACTCAGTAGGCAGCAAAGAGAGCAAAAAACGGGATTGTAAGTCATTACAAAAGGAATATAAAAGCAGGCATGACAGAGAAGCAACGGTTAGGCACTGGAAACTGTGCAAATGGACAAGTTTCTCTGAGCTGAGATTGAGCGGGAATTTTCAATGGATAATGATCATTCTGTAAGATTAATGTTTACCACTGAATTAAGTGCAGTAACAAAGGACTTATACTCAAATACGAGTATCCACAAAAATAACGTTTGTAGAATATATATATATATATATATATATATATATATATATATATATATATATATATATATATATATATGTCTCATTAATTAATTTAGACAAGTTTTGTTTACTTATATTTAATAGGATACTCCCGTAATTACGGACAATTTTCTTAGTATCTTTATTAAAGAAAGAAAGAAAATTAACATGTTGATGCATATTCATTTTATTCCGAGTACTTTCGACATTAGCTCAATGTCACAGGGTGTTTTTTTCTGGTTATCTTCACGATTTTTCTAAGACAAAATTGTTGGGTTCATCTGAAAAGTATTTTCTTTACGTGTGAAGTGAAAAGCACTAAGTTTGTGTACTGTACAGTTTTTTTTATTTTATCATGTAGGCACACGTGCAACGTCAAGGGAGATAACTAATATATATATATATATATATATATATATATATATATATATATATATGAATCAATGAATGAATAATCATAAATTCTTTTTTACGTCATGTGGGGAATAGCCTATTTCGGCAGACGATGAAAGTCTGTCTATTCAACTTCAATATTCCACATCAGAGTTAAAAAGATAGACGACCATTTTCATCCTCTGCCGAAATAGTCTATTCCCCACATGACGTAAACAAGACTTTTTTGATTATTCATTCATATTGCTCTGTATAAATAAAATAAATCGAGCTCTCTTTTGTGGATTAGTTTTAATATTTTTATATTACTAGGACCCACTTGGATTATATATCCATGAATTTATTTCATCTTAACTATATATATGCTCATGAAAAATTTCGCTTGAGTTCTCTGGGGAGGAAGTATGGGTTTCTAAACTTGACTATTACGGCTAATAATGCATGACAAATCGGTAAAGCAAATCGAGTTCTCTCAGTTACTGTGTGTCTATATAAGAAATAAATACGCTTAAAGTCACCTTCATCCCTGACGTGCGCCAACGGCTAAGTGGTAGAATCCCGACTGACGCCAATTCAGTCGGGTTTCGATCCTAGCTAGAGGCAACCGGACGTCTAGCCACACTGATGAGCTGTGATACAGCGAAACAGTCTGTGGATATATATATATATATATATATATATATATATATATATATATATATATAGGAATCAATATTAGGAATCTTAAGTCATTTTCATGTCTCGTTAGATATTAAGTTACCATGCAATATTGATTTTTTATGTCCAACTGTCTATATCTTAAAACTTTCCAATTTTGAGCATTCTTCCCCGTATTTAACACTGGCATTAAATTTTTTTTGGCTTCCTACAAATATTTTCCTTTCTGGACATGAAGGATGCAAAAACTGTTCAAATGTGCTATGGATCCTAGCGTTTTTGGCTAATGTCTTGGTTATGATGAAAGATGTTTTCATTTAGCAGAATATGTAGATTTTGATATATATGTTATTATAGGAGTGGAAAGTTTTGCTTTTATTTATTTAATCTAAGGGTTATAAGGGGTGTATCGTTAGTGACAGTACTTTTGCAGCGAAGCAGTCGGTTTTGCTTTACTCAGTTGAATTGGGATGCGGAACTGTATTAGTCCACGGCCTTACATCCAAATCTTACAAATGGCTCCAAGAAGTCGAATAGGCTCTATTTCGGCCACATTCCGGTCAACGGCATCGACCTTCCGGCTATACTGTGTAAGGGTAGTCGGTCACCAGCCTGGACGGAGGAACTGCGTCTCAGGAGTCAACGAATTTATCAGTGGGCGCAGGAATTTCTGAGAGGAAGGACAGGGTAACCTCAACACCTTCGGTGGAAAAGGAACCAGCAAGGTATTGCACTATTTTGTTTTGAATCCTGAACCGCAATCGCAACAAAAAATAGGGGAGAGTGGTGATCACAGCGGGGCAAAATGCTCTAACTGAATGAATGATGATGAATTCATTGCAGAAAGCGCTCAGCACATTGTCGCAGTTTCAACTATCTCTTTTTGATTCCAAGTATGTGCGCCCTTTTTGTTTCTATTTCCCTTAAAACTTTCTCGTTTTTCGTATGTTCAATCCATCGTATTCTCAGCATTCTTAGTGTGGAACCATATTTTTGTCACCTCAAATTTCTTCTTCACCTGCTAGCAAATTTCCTGAATCCACGATCATAGGGAAAGACCGATATTTCGTAATTCAGCACTGTTTTCCTTGTTTCTAATGAGATTACCTGTTTCTTAATACTTTGCTTAGCTTCATATTACTTAGAGGTCCTTGATAAAATTCAAAGAAGAATATGTAATGTTATGGGTCCTAACCTGGCATTTCAGCTTCAGTCAGTTTTCCCACTGATGTAACATTGCTTTCCTCTGAGTTTTACATAAATATTTTCATGTTAATTGTTTTCTTTGATTTCTCTACTTTATGAATTTAAGCGCAGTACTACATTGGCAGTTAGGTCTCATTATTTTACATTTGAAAAGAGAGAGAGAGAGATTAGAGAGAGAGTTTTCCCCACAATGTAACTGTTCTGAGGGAGAAGCTGTCTGGGTGGAACTTGCTTTATATCAAAGCAAAACCAAAGGAATTTGGATGTTTTTCCACTGTGAACACGGCATGCCAGTGGGGGTGGGGCTCACTGTTAATGTCTGAACTGGTCGTACTAAGGAATGTAACTCGTCCGGACATCTGCCAGAGTAATAGCGATATAGTAGGAAAATGTTTCGTCCAACTTGATCAATAACAAAAATGAAGGAAAGGCTTGAAATATCTGCATAATAAAATCCTGCTCTTACTTGATCCACTGGTAATTATAATAATGGTGAAGGTGAAAAAGAAGTGTGATCTAGCGTCCATTATTCCAATAGTCAAACATCAAGGGTGTTTCAATAAATTAGACCGATTTTGAATGTGAATTAAGTTTAAACGTCTAATGATTGTTTTGTTTTTCTTTCAGATTTGACGGATATTTGGACAATATTATTTTTTACACATAATTGCCATGACTTAAATAACATGATCCAATAGAGAAATAAATAATTTTTTACAAATAACATTGATTTATTTACTGCTGACTTTGATCCGCCTTAATGAAACACCCTTACATATAATCCGTCTTAATGAAACACTTCGTTTAAGGACATCCCACAGACGTGAAATTTGAATATATCGAATCAACTGCAAGGAAACTTGATTCACTGTGTCGTGCCAGGAATTTTTTTATCTTCAGAATATATCATGCACATTTATACATCTACCATTCGCCAATGCATTGAATACTGTTCCTGCTGTACATCTCAAGATTCTTGACAAAATCCAAAGAAGGATCTCTATTGTAATCGATCCTGATCTGTCATCAAGACTTCAGTCACAGTCTCACCGACATAACGTGGCTTTCCTCTGTCAGATATTTTCATAGCAACTGCTCTGACGAGCTTTTTTTCCCTGGCTACATGAATTTAATCATTATGCTAGATTAGCAACTTGGTCCCACCCTTTTACTGTTGAAATGGTTAAATGCAATCACCACTTCTACTCCAACAATTTCTTTTCTCGCACTTCCCACCTGTAGAACTCCCTTCCGTTTACTTGCTTCCCTGATAACTAGAATCTTCAAAAATTTAAATGTAACGTCAATTGCCATCTTCTGTCTTCTTGAATCTCGTTCATCTTTTGACCTTTCTGCAATCCTCCTAGTTCACAAACTTATTCACTTTTACTTTCACTTTCACTTTCAATCCCTGTAACCCCAGTGTTTTAGTGGCATTACTGCCTTATTTGGGGTGAAATGATTTTTAAAAAATAAATCGCAGACAAAAATTAATTTTTATTATTTCATCAATAATATACACGGAACTGACTAAAATAGAGTATTTGCTCACACGTTTTTTAAAGACAATGCTCGTCTAGTATTAAAAAAAAGTATCTTAAAATATGTTCTGTGGACAATCACTGCTTAATTTAAAATAATTACGAGATATACAGAATATATCAAGTATTAACGAAGTACTAGACTTGCAGCAAGATCTCACACTTGAAATAACTAGATGTAACCGTACGTTCTATATTAACAGCTTCTCTTCGCGCACTTCTCATTTGTGGAATTCTATTTCGGCTTCTTGCTTTCCAGTCAAGTTTGATCGTCAAAAAAATAAATGCAATGTCAATCGTTAAGTTCAATCTTTTTACCTCCTTTTCTTCTTAGTTCTCTCTCCTTATTAATGTTTATTTTTCTCACATTCTCTCAAGCCCCTTGCATCATTATTGTCTTTATTGCTTTGTTTGGAGTGAAATGGTTAAAAAAATGATCAAACCAACAATTTCTTTATACGTTCCTAAAGACGTGTATATATTTTCCAGGGATCAAATCTATTAGCTTTAACGACCAAAGTCCTGTTATAAATGAATATTATATTGTCACTGTTAATTTATGTACATATTCCAGTTTGTGCTCTCGTTCACGCAGCTACCCATGGATACATCTTTTCTTTCTCCAGATGTAGTTTATATAGCTTTCGATTTTTAGTTGGCAACCAATCCTAGAAAAGGAAAACTCTTAATTCTAAACCAAGAAGGGGTAAACGGGATAATACTTCACAATATTTGATAAAGAATCATAACTAATCACATTCTGATTACAGAAATAGAACGTCGATGCGACGGACGGCCTACTGAACCAAATCCTCTTCTCCCATGAAGGATCAGCTCAGAAACACCTTGCTGAGGATGGAAATCGATCCGGTCAATTGGGAGACAGAAGCTACGGAAAGAACCAATTGGATAAAACAGAGCACGAAAAAAAGAACCTCGTTCGAAAAGATCCGAAAGAAAAACCCGATATCTCCATACCCAGAATCCTCCTACCCTACGAAGCAGTGGTTTCGGACGTCTCTTCAGATTCAACATAGGACTCATTTCACAGAGAAGGAAATCTCGATGAGCACCCCAATAACCGTATCCGGAAACGAGTTTCACCAAAGATAGCGACGACACAAACAGACGCTGTGGAGATCCATGATCAACTGTTTGCTGAAAGTTTATGGAACTTTAAAGAAATCAGTAATAGCAAAGCAAATCTCACTTTATTTGTAGTTGAAGGCATGCAGTTGCGTTCAATATATATTTACTTGAAGTTCTAAACTTATGTTTAGTAAACAGTATTTAGACTTCATCATTAATTGATTCATAGAGGCTAATATGCCGTTAAATATCATCCAACAAAATATTGTTTAAATCTACGAAATAAAAATATGCATAATTAAAAAAATAAATAAACTGTGGATGTATATATTTAAGTATGAGGATTTCATATTATTTGCCGCTAGCTTATCCATGATGTCATTGTATTTACAAAGTTTATACGAAAATATAAAATATATATATATATATATATATATATATATATATATGAGAGAGAGAGAGACACATAGAAAGACAGGCAGACAGGGAGAGAAAGAGAGAGATTACACGTAAAGATAAGAAGCTGTGCCGAAAGTTTTGGGGACCAATGGATATTTCCCAAAGTTTGTTTACTGATTTTAAGAAGTAGGTCAGACCGAGAACTTTTCAGCATTATTCCGTTTGTATAAAACACACATTTACACTCCCCTCTCTTCTCTCTCCCCTTCTCTGTATATATATATATATATATATATATATATATATATATATATATATATATATATATATATATCATGTGTATAACATTGCTTGATCCGGCTTCTAATGCTTCAGTTTGAGCGGCTTGGTTACAGTAGTCGTGGCTCCGGAGGGCACAGTCCTATGGTTACAGAGAACTTCAGTTGAGTTCCACCACGGAATATGGGAGCGAGCGGCGCTATATTGAGTCTGATTTGCTACCTCTTCGTCACCGAGGCCCGTTGGAACAGTTGGTATGACGTTTGCTTGATAACCTAACTGTCACGGTTTTAATTCTCGGCCGTGGATGCGCACTGCTGATGAGTCCCAAATATAGTGCTTTCTGCATTCTGTTGAGATTTCTTTCAGACTCATAAATTACTTAATTATAATTATCAAATCCTCCTAACAATTTCTATCATGTATAAATATATAAGTTATAACGAGACGTGCACAGACTATATATAATATACATAAATTATTATATATATATATATATATATATATATATATATATAGTGAGAGAGAGAGAGTAAACGGATTATGGAAACGAAGAGCCGAGTTCGAAATCCAGTCGAATCCATTATATTCGCTTACGTGCTAATACCTTTGGGAAAGGCGTGAATCCTCTTCTTCTCCATCCAGTTATGGGTTCTATAGAAGAAGGACAAATCTGAATTCAAAAGCTGCGGAGGGTCGTTTGGGGACCCTGTGGCACGTAGTGCACCCTGTCTCTGTATTCGGCCATTCAAAAAGTACGAAACCGTTACCACTATAATCAAAACTGTCGGTTTCCTGGGAACTGATCTACTTGACTATCATACGTCGAATTCGACGGGAGAGTCGAGAATATATATATATATATATATATATATATATATATATATATATATATATATATATATATACCTATTTATAATATTTCAAGAAGAATATAAATATATAGACTGTAAATGTATTCAGTAAATGGATATGCAGGGAGAGAAAAACGCACACGAATAGAAAATACTCTCAAGTTCATATATCGATGCAATCCATAAACATTATATATACATATATATATTCAGAATTAATATATTTATTTTTAGCTGATATTTTTATTACTTCTGACATTTTATTACTTCAAATGGCTACCCATGTTTGAAATAGACGCCCTTTTTTCAATTTCATTAATCAATGTGCATTAGGTTTACGGATGCGATACTTGAAAAATATCATTAAAAATGTGCGGAATTTGAAAAATGTGCGTCAAGATTTGAACCTGAAGTCAGCTTTCTAAGAGAAAACCCCTCCGCGTCTGATGCGATGTTTGGTCGTACAGCCTTTCAAACAGTGTTTTTTTTTCGCCTACAAATGGTGATGCAGGTTCGAAACTTGCCGGTGGGCACATTTTCTATATGAGGTTTTCTCGAGCGATAAAGCCGGATATAAGTAACACATTCTGTTTAAAATAAAATAAAATAAAATACGGGGCGTTTATTTTGACCTTGAGTATCCACTAAAATAACATTTGAAGTAATTTATATATATATATATATATATATATATGTACCACCATTTATATATATATATATATATATATATATATATATATATATATATGGTGGTACTCGCTTGGAAAAACCTAGAATGGTTCGACTTGTAGTAAATCAAATCTTTACCCAAGGAAAAATGAGGATTAAAAAAGAAGGAACCAAGAACATTAAACTATGGCGAAATCATCGCACTGATGATCCGATTAGGTGAAACCTAGGTAGGTTTGCCTGGCTCCTTAGTATTATCTTATATATATATATATATATATATATATATATATATATATATATATATATATATATATATATATATATGTGTGTGTGTTTGGATCAATCCTCATATATTTCGTGTTCAATTTTTAAAAAGTTTTAAACAATTTTTCACTATTTTAAACATATACGGCACGATATAATTCATAAGAATAAAATATATAAAAACAGCATGAAACTAATGTAATTCATTAATATTATTTTTAATGTATAAAGAAAATATAATGACTTGACATCTCTTGAAAGGCCATCCATTTCTTCGTCGACAGACTCAAAAAGGTATATTAATTTATGATTTTAATTTTAAAAAATATTCAAATTTCTACTTAAATATTATTAATTCATTTAATTTTTACAGTTGGTTCGCTGTTTACAGTAAAATAAATTTCTGGAATTCTTGAGAATATCAATTTCCATATGAAAATTTTGGGACATGCCATACATTAATTGTTTGCTACTAAGGATTAATTTAATCATCTACACCGGATACATATATATATATATATATATATATATATATATGAAGAAATATAGTCTTAAAGTGTGCTATATTTATGGGATAAAGTGCTCAATATCAGAGATAGAGCGTATGTAAATATAAAAGTGAACATAGAAGTCAACACTTAGAGGCGACAGTCTGTTTCATGCTAGACGCAATCATCGGGCCTGACGATTGCATCTAGCATGAAACAGACTGTCGCCTCTAAGTGTTGACTTCTATGTTCACTTTTATATATATATATATATGTTTTACACCCATATGATATACAAATATAATAATGATAATGATAATAGATAAACGGATGTCAAAATATAAAAATAGTTGTTTCTTTATGCGTTTCGACCCTAGAAATGAATTTTTTTTAAAGTAACAATGTTTTTAGCAAAGGAGTCTTTATTATTTACACTATTTCCATTATCACATACAACAATAACAAAGATGAGAGCAATAGTCCGAAAGTAAATATCTCCTCATCATAGAAAATCAGACAAAGAATATCTCTCTCGCTATATATATAGATATATATATGTGTGTGTGCGTGTGTGTGTGCGTGTGTGTGTGCGTGTGTGTGTGTGTGCGCGTGTGTGTGCGCGCGCGTGATCAGATAATTTTTTAATGTATGCTATATTTATGGTTTAAAGTCCTCCATATCAGGGATAGATCTTATGTAAATATAAAAGTGGCCATTGAAATCACCACTGGGTGTTGTCTTCACTGTTCACTTTTATACTAAAATATATATATCTATATCTATATATTTATATATATTTGATATTGAACTGATATATATATATATATATATATATATATATATATATATATATATATATATTTGTGTGTGTGTGTGTGTGTGTGTGTGTGTGTGTGTGTGTGTGTGTGTGAACTTCTCCAGCGGTTGTAAGAAAGTTAAAAGCAAACAAAGGAGACAAGGTATTGTAAAGTTACTGAGTGATGGAAAAAGAAAATTGTAAATTGTGAAAAACTGAAGACGGATTACGGGGAAAGAGGCAGATCATAAGAAAAGATGGCTTTTCGAATGTCATACAGAAGTAGAATTGAGACCCCCCCCCCAAAGAAAAAGTGGATTGAACAACCATAGAATGTTTGATGAAACTGTTGTGGCCAATTTAAAAAGAGAGAAAAGATGCATAATATTAACAACATTGGTTAAAAACATGAAAGCCAGCGATGACCTTTAAGCAAAAATCGCAAAAAAGAAACGCTTAAATTGGTCAAAGGAAGACAAGAAAACTGATTTCTAATATAATTTTATTTTATTACTTCAAATGTTACGTTTTAGTGGATAACCGTATTTGAGTAAACGCTCTGTTTATCTTCAATAGTATTTATTTCGCCTACTGGCCTTCGTATGCTTGAAAAAACTTAATTTTCAAGAAAATTTGCACACCGCACGGATCTATTTTGACTTTAAAGTACACATACTAGTTCCAATATTTCGTGACACGAATTTCCTGAGTGTATCCGAAACGTACACAAGACAATTGCTAAAGAATTAATGGTTTCTAATTTTTAATCCGACATATTTTTATTGTATTAATTCAAGCGTTATTTTTAGGGACTACCCATAATATAGTGCAGAATATTACAATTTTAGCAGATGTTGCATGAGAAATATCTAACATAATTTATTTGATAAATGTAGATTTTATTATTTATAGTTGTTTAGCCGTGGAAGGAAAATGCGACACCATAATACGAAGGCGCATTGGAATAACGAAAAATGCCTGCTAAATGTTAAGCAAAGTATTAAGAAAATCTCGTTAGAAATAAAGTTAAGAGTACTGAAGTTTTATGTAATATCAGTTCTTATTTATGGTAGTGAATGCTGAACAATGTCATGATAGATGCAGAAAAGACACGAAACAAGAGAAATGTGGTTCTACAGATGCATGATGAGAATGTAAGTCTGACCATGCGAGCAAGAACGAAATTGTATGGAAAACGATAACAAAAAGGACACTTACACATAACAATTGATAATTCTCGGGTACATTTTTTTAAATTTTTTATTTTTTAAGCTTATCACCCAAGCAAGGCTGGAAGCCACTAGCACGCAAGGGGTTACAGAAGGTTTGGAGGAAAGAGCAGATAGGAGTGGTAAAGGAGAGGATGTGGAGAAAGATCAAGGCAAGAGGGTTACAGAAGATTTGGAGCGAGAGCAGATAGGAATGAAAGGTGAAAGGATGTGGAGAAGGGAAGTGGATAGATCAAGACAACTGAAGATGTCGATTGACGTTACACTTAAATAGTTGGAGATTGTATTTGTCAGGGAAACAGGAATAAGGAAGGGAGTTCCACAGGCGAGATGTGCGAGACATGAAGCTATTGGAGGAGAAGAGACGTCTACATCTAACAGTTTCAACGGTGAAGGGGTGGGAACGGGATGCCAGCCTCGTAGGACGTTTAAATTCATGAGGCCTAGGGACAAGCGAAAGCAGCTCATCGGAGCAATTACCGTGAAAGTATTTGTAAGAAGAAAGTGGGGTTGGAGAATTTGATACGCATATGGCATATTGAAGGCAAGAGGTTCAAATGAAATCAGAGATTAACCGACCTAACGAGCTTGTGGAAATGGTTGGCAGAAAGGGGATTAGGAGAGATAGCGAAAA
>OZ038493.1:5053834-5056334 GCA_964036315.1 Acanthosepion esculentum
TATCTATCTATCTATCTATCTATCCGAAAGTTTGTATTAACACAAGTATTTAATAGGGCAAACTTTTAATTTCATCCTATTTTCAAATCAGACCTATTGAATATGCTTAATCCTAAATCCTATAATTCGGCAACACCAGAACAACGACTCCTTGCATGAATTCACTTATGAACGTTACAATAACATTTCCTCTTGTCCATATTTATCGCGATTGCTTATGCTGTATCTCTCTATGGAAAACTGACCTGGGTTCATTCTAAAATTTTTATTTAACCTTTGAAATTTCCGAAACTTCGATAATTCGGAATCTTCATCAAATCCATTAACACCGGACCGATATAAAAGTATTTTCCAAGCGATGTCTATTCAATAAGAACCATTTTTTTAAAAATCTTCTTTTCCCATATAGATGCACCCGATTCAAGGCAGTTGTCACTTCTTGCATCTTTACTTGAATTTTAATGAAAGCTAATTTCAATGATTCATTCACATTATTAACAGACCTATTTGAAAGCTTGCGTGAGGAATCAGCACTTTACATGTAAAAATAAAATAGAGAATATAACACTTATTTTTTCATATAATTACGTAATATCAATCTTCGCTTTATATGCAAAGAAGGGACTCATTGGTAGGTTGATCGACGAATGAAATTTATTCCTGAATATTTCTAAGACGTGGGAGATGGAGGTGAGAGAATCTGAAAGGCCCATGCCTTCCTCTACGCTCTTAATTGCAGTAATTGAGTTTGACTCAAGCCAAAAATATAAAAGTTCATATTTAATAATGGGAGAATAAATAAATTTAAAAAATTTTTTCAATGTTCGTTTCCGGATTTTATTTTCTTGTCGACCAATTTTTCAGCTTTTGTTTTTTTTTCAAGCAGATTTGGAAGATTTTGTAAATATTTAAAACTTTCGATAAATCATGGATAATCAAAAATCAGTCTTAAGAAGAAAAATTATTTTGTATGACTGTAAGTAGATTTGAATGTATGCCCACAGAATATAAAACCTCTGCAAATGGAAATATTTCTTTCTTCCTTTTTTCTTTCTTTCTTTCTAAATGTGTTCAGTGTATCTATCTATCTATCTATCTATCTATCTATCTATCTATCTATCTTTGTTAAGATCTATCTGCATAAGGTTGTTAATATCTATTTATCTATATATTTCAATCTTTTCAGTATCTATCTATCTATTAGGTTGGTGCAAAAATAATGTCGTTTTTTGACGTTCAACTTCATGTGAGAAAACGACATTATTTTTGCACCAACCTAATATCTATCTATCTATCTATCTATGTATATAAAGGTGTTAATATTTATCTATATAAAGGTCTTAATATATATATATATATATATATATATATATATATATATATATATATATATATCTTTGTTAAGATCTCTCTCTCTATATATACAAGGATGTTAATATCTATTTATCTATATATTTCAATCTGCTCATATTATGTATGTATGTATGTATGTATCTATCTATCTATCTATCTATCTATCTAATTAACTATTTGTAAATCTACGTTCATTAATATATTTATATATACGCTTTTCTATATATTTTATATATTCATAATGTAGGAACATAACGTCATAGAAGTTAATATATTTAATTACACACACGAACGCACGCACATACGCACACACACACACACATATATATATATATATATACATATATATATATACTTAAATAATAACATGAAAGCCTTTATAAATTTATTTATTTTTGCTATTCATTTAATTTCTTCAGAAAATTTAGTCAAGTGTAATAATGATGTTGATATTGAAATCGAAACATCTCTGCCTCATTCTATTTCAATATTTTTTAGGGGGTGGGTGGGTAGGGATGGATCTAATTAAATTATGTACCATGAGAGATTGAGATATGGAGGAAAATAAGAAAGACATTTTAGTATTTTTACTTTTGTGTTGTTTCATCTTCATTGGTTAATTAGGTTTCAAATGTATTCGATTTGTTAAATCAACGCCACAAAGTTATACTAACATTGGTTTAATAAGTAAAAAGACCAGAATTTCGTTCTTCTTTTTCACAATATCTCATTCTCCGATGAAGCTTTAATAAAAGTGAAACATGTTTTCTATTTGTTTTTGATTTTATCATTCTGTTGGATTTCACTCCACATATCTATATTTGATGAAATATATCACTTAGCTGGTTGATATTACACACACACACACACACACACACACATATATATATATATATATATATATATATATATATATATATATATATATATTTATATATATGTGTGTGTGTGTATGTTTGTTTGTGTGAGTGTGTGTATTTACACACACACGTATGCATCAATAAGTACGCAATCTGACAATTTCCTCGTTATTTCATTTAGATTATTTAATTCATAACGTTCAGTCATTGTATTTAATATTCATTATTGAATTAAGTGCATTGACAAGGAAATCGATGATGCTGAAAAATAAATATCTTTTTTGTAA
>OZ038493.1:5066334-5071334 GCA_964036315.1 Acanthosepion esculentum
AGATAGATAATAAACATAGATAGATAATAAACAGAGATAGATAGATAGATAGATAGATAGATAGATAGATAATAAACATAGATAGATAATAAACAGAGATAGATAGATAGATAGATAGATAGATAGATAGATAGATAGATAATAAACAGAGATAGATAGATAGATAGATAGATAATAAACAGAGATAGATAGATAGATAGATAGATAGATAGATAGATCTCATAAATGTTACTGTACATAACACTATAAAATATGTCATTGTAAAAAAATAAATTAGATTTACGGCAAAATATCTTTCGGGTCAACTTGTATATATATATATACATATATATATATATATATATATATATATATATATATATATATATATATTTATGTGTGTGTGTGTATCGGAAAATTTTGAAATGTTCAGCCATTTGACTGGCGACTTCAAAAAGAGTGTTTAATTTCGCAAGTACACAATCAACATTAAGGTCACCAGAAAAATATATTTTAATTTAACTGCATCGTCATTTTAATTAGTTAAATTCAATTTTTTTTTAGTTTATGTAAATTTTTTTTATTCAATTATTTATTTCATAATTCGTCTATCCTATATTTTTCTCTCTTAAATTACTTACAATGAACGATGACCTGGAATATGCAGATCGTATTCTGAACTTGATTTATAGGACGTTGCATGATTCACCCCACCACGGATATATACATGTATATATATATATATATATACATATATATATATATATATATAGAGAGAGAGAGAGAGAGCGAGACAGACAGACAGACAGAGAGAGTAATTTACCACAAACCCCACATGCCTTAAATGCCTCCTTATCAGTAAACCGCTGAAAACCACCAAATTTATCTTCAAAAACTATTTAAAGTTAAACCAATAATATCTATCTATCTATATATATATATATATATATATATATATATATATATATATATATATATACATGGTGCTAGTGTTCCTAAAACAGTGATCGATGTAATACAATAGAGCTATTAAGTATATATTAATATATATACATTTTATCCCTCATAGCACGACTAGGAGCATCCAGTCTATACTGAGCACCTTAAGATTGTGTTGTGTGTTGTGCATGAAATTCCGAGAGAGAGAGAGATAGATAGATAGATAGATAATCTCTTTTAAAGAAACAGAAATTTTCACAGCATTGCAAATATTTATCGAGAATGATATATTTTAGTGATAAAAGAAAAATATATCATTCTCGATAAATATATGTTCCCTTTTATATTCTATATATATATATATATATTATTTTATATGCTCAGTACTTTTTGGAAAGTGCTCAATATCAGTGATAGACCTAACTTATTATATATATATATATATATATATATATATATATATATATATATATATATATATATATATATATAGCTAATCTATAAAAAGAAATGTGACAAAATTTAGTGTTTCAATTTTTTTACCGAGAATGAAATGCTATTGTAATAATAAATGTCGTTAAAAAAATGAAAGAATTAAACGTTTTTCAATGTTATCAATACTCATTTAATAATAATAATAATAATAATAATAATAATAATAATAATAATGTCCAGGTATCACAACATGTTTCTGCTCTTATGGCTTCTGATCTGAATTGATTGTAGATGTTGATATAATCATAGCTTTTCTTGGTGATTTAAAATGCACTATCGTAAATATCCCGTTCAGTAACATTTATTTAAATGCCATCTGTCCGACATTAAGCATTTGTTCATGTCCCCTAACAGCGGATACCCAGGGAATCTCTGTTCGTGTGAGTCGGGTATGTAGGGTGGAGGTTGAATCATAACCATGTTTTCATGAATTTTTTAAAACTTTTAATTCGGCCCCACCTGTAAGCTTATGCACTGTCATTACCGTGCAAAGTTGGTTGTGATGTATGTCTCTGCCCAGTGCCCCTATCTGGGTGGAATTTGGCTGTGTCGATTTCTGACTTTCACATACAGAAATATTATGTAGAAAAACAACAACACATGTTTGAAAAAAACATCAGAAAAATAACCATATGTGTGTGTGTGTGTGTGTGTGTGTGTGTGTGTGTGTGTGTGAATATCCTGACTAAGCTTGCCAACTTTTTAAATAAAACAATTTTCAATTTGCCAATATATATATATATATATATATATATATATATAATGGATTTATTTGGGCGTTTTTATAGTCGAAACATCGTATTTGAAACAGCCGCTACGCTTTTGTTTATTGAACTGTGTGTATTATATCTGTCGGTCAGTGCATTCGAACGTTCATCTCTTTTACAATGATGTTCACGTTGTACAAGGCCCGAGAGCCATTCGAGGTAGAGGGTTACTGAGTAAGAGGCAAAATTAATGTGAGTATATGTGAGGAAAATAAAGGTTAACGAGAGAACATGTTCAATCCCTGCTTGGGAACCCATTTTCGATTACTCGAATACGCCGGCCGACAGCCGGAAGACACACTGAATAAATAATAATAGGACTTCCTTGTTCAAATACAAAATAACTATTATCTTAATGTTTGTATATCTATGTCGTTGTTGTTGTTATTATTATTATTATTATGATTATTATTATTATTATAAACGTTGTCTTTAGTTGGCACACGTGTTTGAGTTTCTACTCCTAATCTTTTATTTTCTTAAACAGTGATGTCAATAAACACCAGCCTAGATTGAGAAATCTTTCGAAAGAAAAATGGTGCCTCCAACAGCAATCGAAATAATGCCAGATTTGAAGAAAAAAATCATATACATACACACACATACACAACCACCCAATAATGGTTGCGTATGTGTGTGCGTGTGTGTCTATGTGTAAAAAATCTTCCACGTAAACTCTTAAATGTTATTTAATATTTTTTATTTATTATTATTATTATTATTATTATTATTATCATCATTATTATCATTATCATTATCATTATTATTATTATTATCATTATTATTATTGTTATTATTATTATTATTATCATTATTATGATTATTATTATTATCATTTCCACGTTATTATCATTATCATTATTATTATTATTATTATTATTATTATTATTCGCAAATCCTTCTCAGACTTTTGTACAATAGTAGATGTTGATGCTTTATTTCCTTGGCATTATCACCTTTGCTTGGATTTAAACAAAAATAAAATATGTTAGTTAAACGGTTTGCCAAATCTTTTGAGAAATTCCCATCTGAAAACAGGCAACTCAGTTATTTTCCGCTCTTTTTCGTATGATTTTTACGCTGTTTTGATAAAGAATAAATGAAATTCGGATAAGAACTCAAAGTTCAATCACTATCGTGCGGTCTATACAGAGTGCTATTGATAAATCGTCGTCTAAATGACGCAAAAATGAAAATGACATCTCATTTTAACAGATATATTTACCAAAATTACACAAAATATATCGAAATACTAAAGAGTAAATTTATTCAATAAAATCGCCATTGGCTTCAACCATGGACTCCAGATGACTTCGGAATCTTCTGCAACTCTTCTGGATGGTCTCCTTTTTAAATTGGTGAATACTGCCATAATCCTTGCCTTCAGTTCATCTTTGGTGATACAAAGAGTTTTATTGGTTCTTCGTTCAACTACAACTCCACCCCATCATAATCAAGAAGGTTTCAATCTGGGGAGTTAGGTGGCCAGATGTAAGGGGTGATGTGGTCGCAGAAATTGTCTGACAGTCATGACTGGATTCTCCTGCTTGTGGGACATGGTGCAGAGTCCTGTTGTCATACATAGAGTCTTCCAGCAGCTGCCTTCTTGACCCAAAGCAGAACTAGCGCCTCGAAGCACTTGATGTAGTCCTCCATATTGAATCTGAAGCCCTCACCAACAAATCCGGGAGTTATTTTGTTATCAGTAGGATGTGAGTGAGCTTTCCGAGTTTCCGAACCTTCGTAATCACCATTAGACTCATCCAACTCTGTACTGTCCTCAGATTGACACCCGAACACTTTGAAATGTTTATATTGGAACTTCCGGCGCAAATGCCAAGCAGTACAGCATAATGTCTCCAAATTTCTGACGGAGTCATTTGCATCAATGGTGCTGTTCTTCTTACTAACGTTGACCAACTGACCCTACTATACTCTTCAGTCAACAAAATCACGAAACAAACAACGCGCATGCGCGAAATAAAAAAAAATGGCGATAATTTGCCCATTACATCCTGTATATAGACATCGCTGCAAGTGACATACAGGTAAGCATGTGTTGCTAACATAACATATGACCGATCTTTGGCTAGGATAAACAATAAGTGGTTATCGCAAATTTTTGATAGAATATTCTATTATAATTAATCACATTGAAACACCGGTTTATGTACGACTACCTAAGTTAAGCAAAGTCGAACCTGGTCAGCACCTAGATTGGTTACTGCTTGGGAACACCAGTAATACTGTAAGCTTGGATGTGCTTGTGGTGCAATGGATAATGGCTCTGAATTTTAAATCGGAGAACTGAGTTCCAATTCCCATTGGGTTCGTTATATTGAATTACGCGCAAATAGCCTTAGGAAAGGTATAAATCCAGCTCTTCTTCCCCTGTTGTGGGTTAATTAGTAAGACTTGTATGACGAAACTATTATTAGCTGAAACAAAAATTCTTATAATCCGAAAATATTTTCTGGTTTTAAATAACCTGTAAAGGGTTGATAAGCCGTAGAAAACGAATCAAAAAAATTATCGGGAAATTCTACATCTGCTCTTATTCGACCAAAAATAAGTCCCGCGGAATAGGAACGATTTCTGATACGATTTTGAATAAGTCCATTCTGGGTCTTTCGGGAAGGCCGCCTTAATTAGTTCAGCGATCTAATAAGTAGATAATCTTGAGATGTGAGTATTTCAAAATATTTCCATACTTCCAAGATTTTTTGAGAATTACGATACTTCTCTCTGTTGTTTTAATTACAATGCTTTTTGCAACTTTCCGCTGTATTTTTGGCTTTGGCTTCTAATGTAAATTGCGGT
>OZ038493.1:5076334-5078834 GCA_964036315.1 Acanthosepion esculentum
ACTGTTAATCGGGTGGATACGAATGGATTTTAAAACAATTCTAATGAAATAAAAATTTTAAAAAAATAAAAATAAAAACAGCTAAAACAAAATTTAAAAAAAAAACAAAAATATTTTCCACTCAGGGCGATGAATTGAATGTTTTGATTGAGAGGCAAATATATCTTAATATTCCTTATCCAAATAAATAATAGTTTAATTTGTCAGTAAAAGCCGGGTTGTACACGAGTATTGTCAAAATATGAATATATATATATATATTATAGTGTGAGTTTTTTTCTCAGTGTGAAATTATTACTGAAACTCTTTGTACATTTATCTAATAAATCATAAAATATATATTTACATATATATATATATGTATATGTAGATAAGTTTGCGTGTTGATATGTCTATCGGTTAATTCTAACTAGTGATATAATTAAACTGTAATATACATATATATATATATATATATTTAAATAAATATCTATGTAGATATATTTAAATAATTATATCTACATAGATATTTAATCAAATTGTATTTAAATTCAACTAGATTTAAAATGGTTTGATTTTTTTCTTTTGAAGTAGACGTTAAACAGTTTAACAGAAGTAAAATATTTAAAGATATGAATTAACGAAAATGTCTTTTGAATTTTGATAGAACTGTTTTTTTTATGTTTTCTTATGTATTTCCAATAATGACAAAAATCAACATATTAAAAAAAAGTAATGTATATACCTCGCTTAATCCAACCTATTTCGTTTAACTCTTATGATCATAAAAAGACTGCAATTTCCTATTTTTTTTTCTTATTTTCTTAAATCAAAATTTTTATAAGTTTCTAATAATGTCTGTGTATTATTTGAAAGGTAATGTTAAAAATTGACTTAGAGATCTGTAGTGCTGTTATGTGCACGCATCTGTGTCTGTGCAGATGTAGGTGTATATGTATGTGTTATTTTTTGTTTTTTGACCGCGAATTACGGGATCAAATTAATAATGATAATGATAAAAAAAAAAAGACAAATTAATAGCTGTATATATAAAAGTAAATAAATATATGCTTTTTTTTTTCTTTCTTTTTTTTCTTTTCTCTTACTTTTTTCTTTTTTCCTCTCTCTTTCTCTTTCTCTTTTTTTTTTGGTCTTTTTGAATTGCGAATCACAGCGAAAGGTAGTAAATCAAACTGAAAAACTAAGAACTGTAAATAAAACTTTGTTCTTTTTTTTTCTTTCTATTTTTCTTTCCTTTTTTTTCTTCCTTTTTTTTCTTTCTTTTTTTTTTTTTTTTTTTTTAAATTTCCCAGAAAGAATAGGTTAAAACTTATGGAATGGGAATTTCACTAAGACTCGTTGTTGTTGCAGACGGGCGGAAGCACAAACAGGTGAATAATGAACGACTTTGAGACGAGCAGAGTTTATTATCAAAACGTCACTCGACGTTGGTATTAACGAGTCCTGGTGGTAGCGGTCGTGGCCGAGGTGGTACCGGAGGTGGCCATCACACCGAAGATACTACTACTATTGTATTAGTAACAAAGAAAGGGAGGGGGAGGGGGCCCGAGGATAGGGGAGGAGTAAAGCAGATGAAGGAGTAAAGCGGGATAGTGGCAGGTACGGTTGAAGAAGAGGAGGAGGAGGAGGAGGAGCAAACACGAAAAAGGAAGGGAGTAGAAAAGAAAGTCTAAGTACAGGAGGTGGAATCGAAGAATTATGGTGGTTGCTGGATGATAACGTCATTCAAGATTGTTGCCACTCTGATGCCAATATTAAATAATGAAAATAACAGCAAAAATACCATTAATAATTATGATAATGATAATAATGATATGAATGGCGTAGATATTATTGACAAGCAGACGATATAATTACACTGAAACCATTTAACAATAGCGACATACACTAACATTGGCGTTCTTGGTACAATGTAGTTTTAATAATGATCTATTGAGATCTTTGGTGTAGATCTGAAATAGATAAAGAAGGGACACAGACAATAACAACAACAACAACAATGATAATAATAACAAAAATAAAACAATAATAACAAAATATATTTGCGAAAGAGGTAAAAAGAAAATATCTTTTTGGATAGTTACGAGAGGAGAAAATAATAGGGAGTTTTTTTTTTTTGTTAACTTTTTTCCCCACATTGAGCATGGAATATTGTATTATCTATCAATCTATCTATCTATCTATCTATCTATGCCAGTTCCTTATCTATCTATCTATCTATGCCAGTTCCTTATCTATCTATCTATCTATGCCAGTTCCTTATCTATCTATCTATCTATGCCAGTTCCTTATCTATCTATCTATCTATCTATCTATGCCAGTTCCTTATCTATCTATCTATCTATCTATCTATCTATGCCAGTTCCTTATCTATCTATCTATCTATCTATCTATCTATCTATCTATGCCAGTTCCTTATCTATCTATCTATCTATCTATCTATCTATCTATCTATGCCAGTTCCTTATCTATCTATCTATCTATCTATCTATCTATGCCA
>OZ038493.1:5083834-5103834 GCA_964036315.1 Acanthosepion esculentum
CTTGGGAAAGGTATGAATCCTCTTCTTCTCCCCTCAAGTATGCGTGAATAGCAGGGCAGACTGGGTTTAATAGCCTTGGATGGTAACTGATTTTACTATAATTTTTTTAGAAAAATCACTTCTTTTTAGAAAGTTGTAAATATTCAATGCACAGGTCTCGTAACTCATTAAAGTCGTAACGCCAGTGATGTGTCTTTGGTAAGATCACCTGACGAAGCCCATCCTTCTTTATGTTGGTTTTCCTTCTGCTAGATTGGTTGTCACCTCAAGGCAAGTGAACGCAGTCTGCCTTGATGTTTATCAAATAAATGTAAACTGGAGGATATTAACGTCAAGTAAATGAAACAGAATCAAGCATGATTTGAACTCGGCACGCTGAATTCCTTTTTGGCGCTGATAACTGTTACATTATCCGCACCTCTAAAAGTCGCCTCGGAGAATAATTCGTAGCGTAGATATGTCATTTTTCAGAATTCGTACATATGTTATAAATTTCACAAAGGTAATCACAGGTTATAATACTACATATTTAAAAAAAATCTACAGCATTTTGTTCCAACTCAGCAGTTTTGTTCCTGAAGTCCATTTAAAAGCTGCAAGAAACGGATTGTCAGCGGTCAGTAATCGATAAAACTTTACAGTAAAGGCACTTATGTGTATAATGTAAACGAAATTGCTAAGAAAGCATTACTTACATTATTCAGACACTTATCCTCATCTTAATTGCCATATTCACAACATTTCGGCCGTTGTACACCTCGGCCTTCTTCAGGTGATCGGAATTTCGAACCGAACCCATTATTTCGTCCACCGGGGTAGATTGTTCTACTTACACATGCCATGCCTCTTTTGGATGTCTCAGTTATTTCCCGTTAGCTCAAATTCCAAGTTTTGGTATTGAACTCACAACTCTTTGGGTCTAGTCACTGGATCTAACCAGCGTCATTATCCACTGGTCCTTAAGGACATCTGTGTATGAATGTTTGGGACTTATAAACCTAATATCTCAGCCACCATTTTTACCAGTGCTCATATTGCAATTTAAAAAATTATTATTGTATTGTTTACAAGAGCTTATATTGCAATTTTGGGTTGTTATTCATTAATATTCTCTAGCACTCCGTATAACTGTTTCCCATATTGTATTCATTTCTATGCTTGGTCGGCTCAGGAGATTTTAGTCGCCTAGCATATGATCTGATTCTTTAAGTTTTCGTATTTTTCAGTGATGCTCTCTGTCTATTTCAACCTCATCCCACGTGGGAATGTGATCTCCCTTTTCCCTTTATATGTGGTTAGCTACGCCTGGTTTTTTTTTATTTCCCCTTGTCTTACTGCTTTACGATGTTCTTGTTATACATGTTCACGGTAGTCTGAATGTAGAAATACAACGTAGGAAGTAATTTGTTCAATGAAACAGCACCAATATCTAGTAGCAGCTATTCAGGAATTCTTAAGGTCTTCCATATCAGAGGTTGGCAGTGGATATTCGGAGAGAGTAGAAAAGGGTAGTTCTTCAGGTCTTTCATCTGACAGGTTAGTAGTAGATATTCCGAGAAAACAAAATGGCCGCCTTTATACACATCGGATTGAATATTCCAAGTCTTCTGATTGGTTAGCCTTCTATTGGTAGACTATAAAATGAGTCAGCTCATTTTGGTTGGCTCACTAGTACACCACGGTACACAAAAATTATAACAAACCCACCCCTCATTTTTGGGTACATTATGGAATCTTCTTCAAAATATTAGTAAAGTCAGTATTTATATGGAACAAATACTTTAGTATTAATAAAAGGAATTTTTTTTCTTTTTTTATTTATTTATTTTTTTTTTTAGCTTTCATCAAATAATTTTTTTTCTCTTCTTAATATTCATGAAATGATTTTTTTAAATGAAAAATTAATATCCCCAAAAATGAGTTATATCATTTGTTCACTGTTAAGTACTTTAGGTTAATAAACATTAACAACAATATTATAAATTTAGGTTGCGATCACAACAAAAAAGTAAAAAAAAGTTGTTAGTTTACCCATAGCTGGGACCCATTAAAACAGACCCTATCACTCCGGGTCAGAGTGATTCTGAGAGTCATTCAGGGGGAGGATTGGACTATTTACGTTTATACTCCAATATAAGAAAATAACTAATGGATGCAGTTTTACGTTCTACCCAGGACTATAAGACAGTAACTAATGGATGCAGTTTTACGTCTTAACCAGGACTATAAGAGAACCTTATAAGTCAGTACCAAATATGGCAGGAATGAAAGCCCGTAATTTCAATTTTGTAATTGGCTTTGTAAACAAATCCGACACGTTATTTTCCGATAGAACATATTCAATTTGTACTGTTTTCTTTTGTACCTGATCTCTAACAAATTGATATTTAATATCAATATGCTTTGATCTTTGATGTATTATAGGATTTTTAGCCAAACCAATATTAGCCTTGTTGATGTCATGACGTAAATAAGACTTCCTATCAACATTCTGCATTCTTTCTCACACGCCGCCATACCATCTTCATTATTCATAATTGTGTTTAAATCCATTTCACATGGAGTAGTCCGCGTTTTACAATTTCGCATGTCGAATTTTGATAAGAGTTTGTCGATGTATCTGGATTTGTCGATGTATCCTTAAATTCGAACTGTATACCAAGAAACTATGATAGTCGACCCAAGTCGGTCATTTTAAACCTTATATTTAAGGAATTTTTAATAGAGTAGCTTTACATTTTGCAGCAATTAACATATCGTCGACCCAAATAATCAGAATTGCTAATATTTCATTATTAAATGTCCTTGTGTACAGGCATGTGTCTAGTGGGGTGGGTTCAAAAAGTTGTTCAATTAAATAGGAATGTAGTAATTTATTCCACGTTCTTCCGCTTTGCTTCAGCCCATATAGTGACTTTTTGAATTTCCATACATAATTGCCACCTTTTTCAAAACCTTCTGGTGGCTTTATGTATATTTCATAGTCAATCGGTGCATTCAAATATGCTCCTTTGACATCCATATGGTGTATATCCATGCCATAATGCGCAGCCATTTGCATTAAAATTCTGATTGTTGTCATGTTTGTTGTTGGATTGAATATTTCTACATAATCTTCTCCGTATATCTGCGAGAATCCTTTAGCTACGAAACGAGCCTTATACACTGGCGAGCCATCCTCAGTTCGCTTTACAGTATAAACCCAATGGCTGCCGATAATATTTTTATCATCCGGGGCCTTTTTCAATTCAAAAGTATCATTTGATACTAGGGATTCCATTTCTTTTTGCATGGCGGCTATCCATCGTTTGGAATTATCAGAATTTATGGCTTCTTGATAGTTCTTCGGGATACATTGCACCGAATAGCAACAGTCAATGTCACAGATATTTCCATGACCCATTCCAAAATAGTCTGGCTTTCTTCTAATTCTGGTCGGATAACGCGGAATTTGTCCCCCTCATTAGTTGTATTTTCTTTTAATTCAAGGTTTGCGTCTGATTTTTCCTCGTCTATACCGTCTGATATAACACCTTCCTCTAATTGTGAATCTTGTACGGGTTTTCTATTTATAGGCCTTATCTCATAATTAGGCCATACTGGTCCGTGTGTGACCAGCTCGTCACAATTAATATTCATTTCTTCGGGATCCTTTACTTGCTCAAAGGAATCTGTAAATCTGACGCATCTTATTTTCCTTATTATTTTACTTTCTGGGAAATAAATCATATAGGTCGGACTTGCTTTGTCATAGCCAATAAATATACCTCGTTCACTTTTTGGATCGAGTTTTGCTTTGTGGTCGACATGTGTGTAGCAAATTGTACCAAAAATATACATATAACTTATGTTGGGTTTGTAATTCGTATAAGCCTCGTAGGGAGTCTTTTTAATGTTACTCTTATAGCAACGGTTTCTTATATATACGGCGGTATTTAATGCATAGACCCACAGATTTTTGGGGAATTTAGATTCTATTAGCAAACATCTAGCCAATTCGAAAAACGTCCGCCAACTACGTTCAGCGATTCCGTTCTGGTGCGGGGAATAAGGACAGGTTTTCTCATGTTTAATTCCTTCATTTATTAGGAGGTTTTCGTAATCATCAGAAGTAAATTCTCCACCATTATCTGTTCTAATTATTTTCGCTTTTCCATAAGCTGAAATATCAGATGAATACATTCTTGTAGCTTGTAAGGTGTCAGATTTGTTTTTCAGAAAATATATCATAATAAGTCCTGAATATTCGTCCACAAAGTTTAATACATATGCATAAGTGCCTATACCCATTGGTGAAATTGGACCCGCTAAGTCGCAATAAACTCTGAACAAGATATCTGTTGATTTTGGGATTCGATCCCTATTTCTATACTTTGTCATTTTTCCTTTAATACATGTGTCACAATGTTGTAAGCCCTTTGAAAGTGTAATTTTCATTCCAGTAACGTGTTCTTCTAATTTTCTAACATCCCAACTATTACAGTGACCGAATATTTTATGCCAAGTCGCGGGTGGCTGTTTTCACAGATTTAATACTTTTCAAATAATATAAACGTCCATTTTGTTGTATATTAAATTCAGTTCCGTCTGGGTATATTAACTTTGCCTTGTCTCGGTGAAAATTAACTTTAACACCAGTTTTAACAGCAGACTAAACCGAGAAAATATTTTGTTTAAATTTAGGGATATATAAAGCCCTTTTTAATAAACATTTACAAATATTTTCATTAGTATCTCGTAAATAAAAACAGGCATCGCCTCTTTTTAAAACTAAATTGTTAGCTCTAGTTCCGTCAGCCAACTCTATCAAATGTTTGTCAGTTTCGAAATAGGGGTCAAAATTAATAAATTTTGCTTTATCTGTAATTACATGATTTGTCGCACCCGTTTCGACTAGGTAAGAATTATTATTATTGGGTATAGTATCCAACTCATACGAAAAGGCATATGTTCGCTCATTCGAAAAAGCTTTTACATTTTTACAAAAATCACTCCTTTTATAAGACTGACATTTCGCACGTATATGCCCGACTTTACCACAACGAAAGCAGATGATATTTGATTTTCTATTATTATTATTATTATTATTATTATTATTATTATTATTCCTGCTGTTGTTGTTTTTAGGCCCCTTATTTTTAATATCATAATTCCTGGTCTGGTAGGTTGGAGGGATTACTTTTCTGAAATTTTTAAATGACGTCCTTAGTTGCATTACATTTTTTCCTTGATTTGGGGGGTTGCACATTTTTTTCGTAATACGTAATGCGACTTTAAACTCAGTGAAAGTTAGACTTTTATCTTTTTGAGTTATGACTGTCGTGAATGGTTTAAATGTCAATGGTAATCCCTTTAAAACTATGGCTCTTAGCAGCCGATCTGAAACAGTCTCACTGGCCATTTTTAAGGCATTTGTGACATTCTCAGCCCGTATAATATAATCTGTTACGGATTCATTCTCGCGTCTCCTTAACGCGGTTAGTTCAGTATATAAAGCAATAATTTTAGGCTTACCTTTTGGTAAGTAGTATTCACGCAATATCTGTAGCGCTCGGCGTCCATTGTCCTTGGCTTCTCTCATTATTAAAGACAAACTTCTGTCATCCAGGCATTGTATTAATTCAGCAGACACGGTTGCATTTCTTTCCATAAATTCATCGTCTTCCTTCTTGTCATCTTGGCAAAGGATGATGTCCTGAAGTTTTCGTATTCTAAGGTAGCCTAAGAATTTCGTTTCCCACAATAAATATCTGGACTCGTCTCCGTCAAAATACAGTCGTAACCTGGGCTCGTAACCACTGTTATACATGCTCACGGTAGTCTGAACGTAGAAATCCAACGTAGGAAGTAATTTGTTCAATGAAACAGCAACAATATCTAGTAGCAGCTATTCAGGATTTCTTAAGGTCTTCCATAACAGAGGTTGGTAGTGGATATTCGGAGAGAGTAGGAAAGCGTAGTTCTTCAGGTCTTTCATCTGACAGGTTAGCAGTGGATATTCTGAGAAAACAAAATGGCCGCTTTTATACACATCGGATTGAATATTCCAAGTCTTCTGATTGGTTAGCCTTCTATTGGTAGACTATAAAATGAGTCAGCTCATTTTGGTTGGCTCACTAGTATACCCCAGTACACAAACATTGTAACAGTTCTTTGCAGTCTTACCTTAAGGGGGCGGCCTCTTTGTCCTTTGTATTTCTTACATAAGATAACACAAATATTGCATTGGAAATAAGGAGAAAAGAATTATCGGGGGCTAGAAGTTAAAATGAATGTGTCGATGATTTTACCATGGCAATGTGTTGAAAAGCTATTTTATGTAAAATAACTTATTTTTCAATGAATGCCTTCCCTGTTTTCTGGTGGTTAATGGAAGAAAAAGAAACCCGAGGCATCCGAAATGTGATTGTTTTCCATCGAATTCACCCCAAGCAAAACAATAAAGCCACAAAGACCCAAGGGCTTACTGAGTTTGAAAGAACTGAAAAGAGAAACATTATTAAGGACCGAGAACAATGGAAGAGTGACCAGGAAGACAGAAGATAAGGATTGACATCACATTTAAATTTTGGGATGTCAAAGTTGACTGGAAAGCATGGAACCGGAAGAGAGTTCCACAAGAGAGAAGTGCGACAGATGTAACTGTTAGCATAGAAAATATGGTTGCATGTATCCAATACAACTATAAATTGATGAGACTTTGTGGCTGCTGTGGCCTTGTTAGGACCAGAAATAAAAAGACAGAGAAGAATAGAGTTAAACAAATATATTAACAGAAACAGTAATACAAACATATAGAAACGAGAGGGTTAGAGCAGTCCGCCTGTCAGAGCTGACTGCTGGAAGCTTCCCCCCTTAAAAGGCAGTACCTGCTCCTATTTATAGTTGGGAGTGTCCATGCGTGCGTGGGTAAATTACCATAACAGTGGATAATCTAGTACTGCGCTTAAATTCATAAAGTCTAGGTACCATGAAAGTATTTATAAAAAAAAGGCTCAGGGAGGCAACTTTATGGCGGTTGGAAAGTGACTGAAGTCGAGACGCCAGCTCATGACCAGTAATATTGCTAATGTTGAGAATCCCATGGACTCAACCTGAACAGTTGAACAACAAAGGGAAAATGGAAACAAAAAGAACACTTTTACTTAGCATTAGAAAGAGAGTTGAAATTTCTAAGACACAACATGAGGAAAGACGGCTTAGAGAATTTGACAATCACAAGGCATACTGAAGTCAAGAGAGACTACGGAGAGGAGTGAATGACGAGTTTGTGCAAATGATTCACTAAACAGGGATTTGGGGAGACAAACCTTACTAAGAGCTGCAAAGTAGAATAATTTATGGAGAGTTCTGATCGCCCACGTTCTGAAGGGACAGGGCACATGAGAGGAGAAGAATAGGTAATGTCTTAAACGTCAGAATTCTTCAAAATAAACTTTTTGGGTCGACCCGTATTCAGTTCCATTGAAGTAGGAAATAGCAGAAACAAAAAGGATTTTTTGCAATGTACAGAATAACCGAATGAAGTTTTAACGAATTAAATGCAATTAAGTGATCCTCAGGGTCGGCCCTCGATAGTTAACAAGATAATCCTGCCGACCGTTGTTAATAAGTATAGTGTCCGAGTTGCACTTTGGTATATCAAGCTGAGAAAATAGTGAGTATTTACAACTTTGTTACACCGTCTTTCCGTTTTCATTCTATTTTAATAGAGCAGTTAATTTCACACCATCCCCTCATTCTTTCTTTCTCATTCAAATCTTATATATCGATTTGTCTATCGATCTCGAGATTTTTATTCATATCTAACTTCACACATCTACACATACATAATATTTTTTTATTAGTTAGTAAAGGAGTAGATAGGTTCGCGTATCGCCCAGTTCATACTCCTCTCTATTTTTTTTAACAGGAGGTTTATCCCGTTTTTCCTGTTTACAATTAGGGTTTCTGTTTTTTTCTAAAGTCTACTTCAGCTTTATACTTTTAACGTCTCCAGCTAAACTCTGAAAAGTTATCCACTACTTAAAACTTGGCCTTTTCATGTTTAGGGTTAGCCTCACTTTTTTCTCCTTCTTACTTTCATCCGACACCACACAGTAACGCTCTACCCTGAGTGGCTCTTGGGCCTTGGATTGTGTGAAAATGTGTAAAAAATTGAAATAATAAAAAAAGTAAAAATATAATACGGTTTATCAACACAGCTTATTTACAGAGAGAAAATATTTCTAAATTGTAAGAATTTGGGGTGTTAAGATAATAACGGTTTCGTAATAGCAGTTTTACTAATTAACCCCTAGCTGGGGGATGGAGAAAAGGTGGATTCATGTCTTTCCCAAAGGTATTTGCGCGTAAGCCCTTCTGTTTGCCTCAAGGTTCTCGATAAGATCCATAGACGGACATGCAATGTAATTGGCCCTGATCTGGCATCTCGTCTGCAGTCGCTCTGTCACAGACGTGCCGTCGCCTCCCTCTGTCTTTTTTTACAAATACTTTCACGGTAACTGCTCCGGTGAGCTGCTTTCGCTGGTTCCCAGACTTCATGAATTTAAGCGTTCTACTAGGCCGGCATCTCGCTCACACCCTTTCACTGTCGAAACTGTTAAATGTAACCGTCTCCTCTACTTCAATAGCTTCATGCCTCGCACCTCTCACCTGTGGAACTCCCTTTTCCTGTTTCTCTGATAGCTATAATCTCCAAATATTCAAATGTAATGTCAATCGACGTCACCCTATGCCTTGATCTATCCCCTATCCTTCTCTTCATCCTTTCCTCTATCACTCCTATTTGGTCTCACTCCATTTCTCTGTAACCCCTTGCGTGCTAGTGGCTTCCCGCCTTGCTTAGAGGGAAACGCTTAAAAAAAGTAAATATAAGGAATTGGAACTCGGCTCCCCGATTAACTAATCTGAACTATTATCCATTACACCATCCGCACATCCAAGCGTACAGCATCTGGTATTCCTAATAGGTCATCCATCTAGGTACTGACCCGGTTAAACGTTGCTTAACTTCAGTGATCGTACAGGAACCGATGTTTGAACGTGATATAGCCGTGAGCCTAACACACTTAACTATGGGATCCCAAAGTTCATAGGATTAATGTATATCTGAAGTCCAAATTAATATGTCAATAAAAAAAATAGGATGGCAATGTTTCTTTCACCGTTCTTCTTTAAAATTTATGTGGGAGGTCATGCTTGAGTGAAGATATAGTGACATCCAAATGTGTCTGACAATCAGGGCAACATATCTTGCTGGTAAACTCTATTATTCATTTTCATTCCATCTTCCATGAACCAAGGATAATTTTGGATGATCGGAAGCAGCTGGTGCCTTTTTATGTCTCGCTTGAAATGTGTTCCGACATCTTCGAGATGTTTCCTAGTGAAGTTGAGCAAATTCTATCGTTTTGGTAGTTGACAACAAACTGCATAGTGAAAACCTTCGCATCAGGAAACATGAAGACATCATCTGCCGCTAGCTGCATCTCCACCAACACCTTTCTTCCCTCTTCACATTTCAATTCATATATTTTGACTTATGTGTTTATTTTATTTATACATTTTTATAGTGTTACTATACGTTAATTATGAGGTCACCGTCTATCGATATATATATATATATATATATATATATATATATATATATATAGATAGATAGACGGTCTATCGAAATATATATATTTATATATATATATATATATATATATATATATATCGATAGACGGTGATATATATATATGTGTGTGTGTGTGTGTATTTCACATTTATATATCGTCATCCCGTATGTATATATATATATATATATATATATATATATATGTATATATATATATATATGTGTGTGCGTGTGTGTGTGTATTTCACATTTATATATCGTCATCCCGTATATATATATATATATATATATATATGTGTGTGTGTGTGTGTGTGTGTGTATTTCACATTATATTTCGTCATCCCGTATATATATATATAATTATTTATTCGAAAATTACATAAATATGTAATAAAATCACTACTTTTTTTAATCTGCAAAAGAAATTAAATCCATGTAAAAAAGAATTAAAACAAAAAAAAAATTAAAAAAAGTAATCTTCTATCTGTATTAGAAGTCCTTATACCGAAAACTTCACCTTATTTATTGAATGACCCTCGTATATATATATATATATATATATATATATATATATATATATATATATATATATATATATATATATATATATATATATATATGTTTGTTAGATGAGGATTGTTATATTGTAGATCTCCCAATTTTGCTTGTAAAAGACGTTTCTCTGATGGGTTACTCTTTATTTGACTGTATTGGTCATCCATGGGCAAATGATTAAAATCTTATTCGGAGCGTTAGTCTGTCTGAACAGGAGTTTCTTCTTCTTGTCATTCCCCATTGCCAAATGAGGAAAGAGTCTCATGAGTTTGTAAATGGACAGATGATGTGTGACTGGATTTTGAAAAAATTATGACAATATATATAAGAGAATGTGTTTGATTATACGATATACATGTATATGCAAAACTTGAAGTGTCTTAGTCGCAGTTGTCTTTTACGCCTTGTAAATGTTAATAAATATTTATCTAAACATTATAGAATCTCTGGACCCTCGCCGCATATATGCTGATTGCTCTTCACCTTTCTCGTCATTTTCCACTTTTTCTAGCAAGAGAAATTTCTTTATTTTGTTATTTACGTTAACTCAAGTGAAAATTCAATTATGTAAAAACTGATGTTGTTATTCACTGTTCTTGTTCTTTTCGTTTTTTCTGTCTTTCTTATGCTTTACTTTTTCTCATTCTGTCTATCTTAGGATCCCGCAAACGTGCCATTGTTGTTTTCAAAACATTCGCTTGAAATGCGAACATCTTCGTATGGTAAAAAGAAACAAGTACGATGCGCACAAGTATTGCATTCGATGCGCGTTTGATAAACCCTCCGTGTTCATCCTATCTCTCTCTGTGTCATAACACAAGGGTCACAGATGAAGAAGGGACTTGAGGCAACTAAAATATGGTTCTACAGAAATATACTGGAATACCATGGGTTGAACATGTGAGCAATGAGGAAGTTCAAAGAAAATGAAAACAAAACTGTCACTTATACTTAGAATAGGAAAGAGGCAGTAGAAGTTTTTAGGACAAATAATGAGGAAAGAAGGTTTGGTGAATTTCACGCTGGAGGGGCATAATAAAGCAAGCAGATAACCGACCTGACGAGCTTGTCTAAAAGACGAGCAAAACACAGGGATTAGGAGGGATAGCAACAACAAAAATAACTAAGTGCTACAAAGATTGTTCTGAAGGGCCAAGGTACAAAGAAGAAGAAGAAGAAGAAGAAGAAGAAGAAGAAGAAGAAGAAGAAGAACAACAACAACAACAACAGCAGCAGCAGCAACAGCAACAACAACAAAAAGAAGTACAAAAAGATTATGAAGAAAAAGAAGAGAAAACAAGAAGAAGAGGGAGATGAAAAAGAAGAAAAAGAAAAAGAAAAAAGCAGAAGAAAAAGAAAAGAAGAACAAAAAGAAAGAGAAGAAAAAGAAAAAGAAGATGAAAAAGAATAAAATGAATAAAAAAGAAAATGAAAAAGAAGAATAAAAAAGATGAAAAAGAAAATAAAAAAGATGAAAAAGAACAAGAAGAAAAAAGAAAAGAAGAAGAAAAAGAAACAGAAAAAAGAAGAAAAGAAGAAAAGAAATTTAAAAGAAAAAAAGAAGAAGAAGAACTTCTATGGTGTGATGAAAGATATTTTCTTTAAGATTTGGCGGATCAATTCGTTTCAAGTTATTTTAACGCTATATCTGAGAAAACGGTAGAATCTCTAAATGAGTTATACACCATTCGCAACATTCATATGAAAGTCAAGATCGGACGAGACTATAAAATAATTCGAGTATTCAGGTCATTATATATCCTACCTATCCTACATATTCTCGTAGGATGCACCGCTTTCTCCCTCCCTGTATACATTCACAACAATCAGAAACTAACCTATATTCAATTTCCTTATATCTTATACGAACTTCTCTCGAACTGATCTGAGATATTTAGAATTTTTCAATTCAATTTCTTGAATTCTTACGATGGATTCAGGCTTAGTGCTATCTCTACTCTTATTTCAATTCCATAGTTTCTGTTTCGGAAACTTTTAATTCGTAATTCTTGGAACTCGAGATTTCCACGTCAGTTTCATACGATCTTTGAACCCAACAAGAAAGAGGGATACTGACAATCAGAACTCGATCTTATAAAAGAAAGAGAATAAAGAATGGTTAAAAATTACCAGCGATAAAATTGAAAATGGAGAATAAAATATAATCAACGAAAATCTATCTAAGTTTGTTAACATCTATCTATCAACTTTGTTCTTCAAAAATGTAAATTAAAGTTAATCGTTATCTTCTGTCTTCTTAATTGTTGTTCTTTTATTGTCTTCTCTCCTTAATAATATATTCTCTCATATTTTGTAACAATCAGTAGCCCCTTGCATCTTAGTGGCTTTATTGCCTTGCTTTTGGTGAAATGATTAAAAAAGAAAAGAATGTTTGTATTTGATGGTATCGATACCAGAAAGAGGAAAAAGGTGCCGAAACATTTGGTATAAATCAGGCATTTCGTTTGAACGGCTCACTGAAAGCGTAAACTAAATAAGTGTGAGCTAAAAATGTACATCGGTTAGTTTGCTACAGTTTATAAGTCCGACTGTGGCTCTCCACTACTTCCTGTTCTTTACTGCCCATAGCAATAAGATCTTTATGACCCATCATTGTCTATGTGTTCCTCCATACATTTGCTCAGATTCCAGTCGGTTACTTTCTACTTTCCTTAGCTTCTCTCGCCTAACGTGGGTCCTGCGTGTGTTAAATTCTCCCAACCCATTGAGTCTATAGGCCTGCGACAGCTTGCATTACGGTCTTGAATAACCACAAGTACTAATCCTGAGAGTACATTGTCAAATATTTCTAACTTATAAATAAAAATTAAGCAAATTAATCTTGTCATTACCTCGGTGTTTAATTTCTTCTACTCATCTCATGGTATATGTAATAATATGCATCATAATAATGAATGTACTTGCGCCAAATATATATATAAATCTTCATGATTGAGTGGGCTAATACTTACAATACTAACTATGGGATAGATTGAAGCAAATAGGACGGACATCATTGTCAGAAGCCGAAAATAAAAATAAAAATTTGCCTACTAATTGATACGGCTTAACATAGGTAACAAATAATTTAAAAAGCTATCGAAGTACGAAGACCTCCAAAATCGAAATAGAAAAAAAGTGTGGAAATAGTCATAGTAGGTGCGCTTTGAATGATAAAAAAGAACACAACAACACACTGAAAAAATCCCAGGAAATCCCAGCTAAAGAGAAATACAAAAAAACTGTCTTGATAAGTACAGCCCACATACTAAGAGGAACCTTATCCATACAACGCTAGTGATGTTATGGAAGTTGGAAAAACAAATCTTGAAATGTAGCCACAACAACAAACCTGCCGTAGGTTTACACGCAGACTTGGTAGGTAATATGACCATAGCAGAAATTGAAATAATAATAATAATAATAATAATAATAATAATAATAATAATAATAATAATAATGCAAAAGTAACATTCAAGAAAGGTAGAATTACAGAAATACCCTTAATAGATTTAGATTGTGTCACAAAGATTAGGGAACTAAAACATGATGAAGCCTATAAGTACCTAGGAATTAGGAGACGGCATGCAACATCCCCAAATGAAGGAGAAGGTAAGAAAGGAGTACTACAGACGTGTACGTCTGGTACTAAATACCGAGCTAAACTCAAAAAACAGAATATCAGCCATAAACACTTTAGCTGTCCCTGTGGTGCAATACAGCTTTAAAGTCCTTAACTGGACCATAGCTGAAATTAAGCGAATGGACGCCAAAACGAGAAAGCTCCTGACTTGCTACCGCATGCATCATCCCAAAGCTGATGTGGATCGCCTGTATGTGCCCAGATCTGAAGGAGGCAGGGGATTAGTTCAACTAGAACTGTCCTATAAAACTACAATAATTGGCCTCCAAACATACTTGGCAACTACAGAAGACTGGATGATGATATGTGTCAAACAACATGAAAGTAGTAAGCTTCTTTACTCCTTAGTAAAGGAAGCCAACAAATTCAAAATGGAGTTTCAAATGGGCGCAGAAATACAAGTAAAACACAGTACACCGGTTGAAGCTGCAAAATACATAAAAAAGAAAGCAAAGACAAATGCAACCGACCAGATACAGAAACAATGGCAAGAGAAACCGCTTCATGACCAATACTCTGCCCGTACCAAACAAGCTGACGTAGACAAAACCCGCACCCATCAGTGGCTACGTAGTGCAGGGTTGAAAGCTGAAACTGAAGGTTTTATCCTTGCTGCACAGGACCAATGCTTGTTAACTAGGAATTATCAAGCACATATACTAAAATACTGTGTTAGCCCAAAATGCAGATTCTGTGATAAATATCCAGAAACCATTGATCATCTTGTATCAGGTTGCATGATATTGGCACCCACTGAATATAAAACCCGGCATGGCAGAGTGGGCCAATATCTGTACTGGAAAATTTGCAATTTCTACGGGAAGGAAACTGAAAGAAACTGGTACGAACACCACCCGGACCCGGTTACAGAGATAGGGCCTGTTACAATTCTATGGGACTACACAATACACACTGACAAAACAATCAAAGCCAACCGCCCAGACACTGTTATTAGAGACCACAAACAACAAAAGTGCCTCCTTATTGATATGGCAGTCCCTGCTGACTGCAATGTATCTTTGAAGATATTCGAAAAACTGTCAAAATACAAGGACCTTGAAATAGAAATTTCAAAAATGTGGCACATCGGAACATCAACAATCCCTGTTGTAGTTGGAACCCTTGGACTGGTTGGAAAAGATTCCAGTAGGCTAATTGAAGGGATCCCTGGAAGTCCATACCTCAAAGAGATACAAAAAATTGTTCTCACAAGTACAGCCCATACTTTACGAAGGGCTTTATCTATGTAATTTTTTTTTTATCAGTGGAAAGTGTCATGATGCCATTTCTAACCTTAGGTTCCTGGGCGGGACCCGGAAAGAAATGTGTAAACGCCAGAAATCAAAGGAAATTAAATAATAATAATAATAATGAATAATGGCTGGTTACACGTTTTCACGCAGACCTGTCAGCAAGTGAGGCTAGCCAAGCCCAGGCACATTTGTGTTCGTTCATCACACACAAAGCCACTCGTGGTTTATATAATATTTGGACGGGTGCTGCTCAGTCTTCACTTTCCAGTCTTGATAGAGTTCAAAACCGTCTCTGAATCCTTGTTGGAGAAGAAATATTCTACATCCTCCAACCTCTCTCTCACAGGTGGGATGTGGCGAGCCTCGCACTGCTCTGTCGCTACTAACATGGAAAGTGCTCAGACGAACTACATTCCTTGGTTCCGCCATGTCTAACCTTCACGTATAGGAACCACCATTCGACTTACATTGTAGCAAACCACCCACATTCCCTTTGTATTCCATCGGCGAGAAGTAACTTCTACTTGAACAGCTTTTTCCCTCGACCACTGCTCTGGGAAACAAAAGGATGTTTTCTCGATCGTCACAATCTTAATTTGTTCTAGAGTTAACTGTTATCTTCCCCTCTTATCTATAGAAAATACCTCTTAATGTAACCCTCGACCTAAGGAGCCCCGGGCCTTGTACAGCATGAAGCCTTCTGTAAAAAAAAAAAAAAAAATGTTGACCGGACCGTAGTTCCATTTTTAAGGAGAGAATGGTCATGATCAGAATTTATATATATATATACAAGGGTCATTCAATAAATAAGGTGAATTTTTCGGTATAAGGACTTCTAATACAGATAGAAGCTTACTATTTTTAAAATTTTCAACGTAGTCTCCCAGCACTGTCACACACTTTTCCCATCTGTGCACAAGCTTCCGTATTCCCTCAGCGTAAAAATCTTTGGACTGATGTCTCAGCCAGTCACTCACAACACTTTTGACTTCATCGTCACTTTTAAACTTCGTGCCTCTCGTGAACGCTTTCAAGGGACCAAACAGGTGAAAGTCTGAAGGAGCAAGGTCTGGGCTGTAAGGGGGATGAGGGGGCAGTTCCCAGCCCAGCTCGTTGATGGTCTGCACCGTTTGGGCTGCTGTGTGAGGCCTTGCGTTGTCATGATGCAAGATGACTCCTTCTGACTGCGTTTGTCCCAACAGATAAGCTCAAAGTTCTGGCAATGTCATCCGCTGTCACCCTTCTGTCAGACTGATTGAGGTCATTGACTGATTCGATCACCTCAGGAGACCTCACTTCTGTAGGCCTCCCAGGCCTGTCTTCATCCTCAACACTGTTCCGTCCTTCTTTAAACAATTTAGCCCACTTGTAGACATTTTTTTTGCTGAAACATGTGGCACCATACACAGTTGACATTCTCCTATGAATTTCAACTGGTTTGCACCCTTGAGCAACAAAAACTTGATAACTGACCGCTGTTCAATCCTGGAGCATGCTTCTTGGTCGGCCATCTCGCCAAAACTCTCAAAGATTTTTTTTAATCTGCAAAAGAAATTAAATCCATGTGAAAAAGAAGTAAAACAAAAAAATAAATAAGAGTAAGCTTCTATCTGTATTAGAAGTCCTTATACCGAAAAAGTCAACTTATTTATTGAATGACCCTCGTATATACAAAGAACCTGAGGCGCTGAAATGTTCACGTTCTGTTTTCAACAAATCTAACCGCTTTCCTTATTTTGTAACATCTTCTGAGTTAAGCCGATAAATTTCTCTATCCACATGTGTATTATAAATACGCATGCGCGTGTGTTTAGAGGTTACAAACTTTGAAAAAAAGTGATTAAAATGTATAAGGAAGGAAAGAAAAATTTTCACGGTAATTGCTCCGATGAGATGCTTTCGCTGGTTCCCAGGCCTCATGAATTTAAGCGTCCTACGAAGCTGGCATCCCGTTCCCACCCCTTCACCGTTGAAACTGTTAGATGTAGACGTCTCTTCTACTCCAATAGCTTCATGTCTCGCACATCTTGCCTGTGGAACTCCCTTCCTTATTCCTGTTTCCCTGACAAATGTAATCTCCAACTATTTATGTGTAACGTCAATCGACATTTCCAGTTGCCTTGATCTATCCACTTCCCTTCTCCACATCCTTTCCCCTTTCATTCCTATCTGCTCTCGCTCCAAATCTTCTGTAACCCCCTTGCTTTGATCGATCCACTATCTTTCTCCACATCCCCCCCTTTACCACTCCTATCTGCTCTTCCTCCAAACCTTCTGTAACCCCTTGCGTGTTCGCGGCTTCCAGCCTTGCTTGGGGTGAAAAGCTTAAAAATTGTCACAATGAATAGAAAAAAGAGAATGAAAAAAAAAAAGAATAATGGAAGAACCAAAGAGTAAAAGAGTAAAAGAGAACAAAAACAGAGGAAAGAAAAATAATAATAAGAAGAATGAAAGAAATTTAAAAGAACGAACGAAAAGTGAAGAACGACTAAATAGCAATAATTTATGAAGATATAATTAACGAATATATTTTTAAATGTAAATAACAAAGAAGAAAGAAAAACTTATATTTATAAATCTAGCATTCGTCCTTGCTTTGAATATTGTTGTCACATATGGTCTAGTGCTCCTGTTATATATTTAGAAATTCTTGATAAAATCCAACGAAGAATCAGCAATATTATTAATCCTGATCTGGCGTCTCGGTTTAACTCTCTTCCCAACACCATAAGGTAGATTCTCTGTGTCTTTTCTATAAATACTTTTATGGTAATTGTTCTGATGAACATTCCTCTATGTGGGGGGTTTTATTACTAATATTATTTTTCTTTAGTTTCTTGTAAATATTTTGTATTCATATTGTAAATACTCATTGGGGTTAGTTTTTAGAATTGTTATTTTATTCCCCTCCCCCCACAGACACTGAATTGTAAATATGGGGACTAGTTAGTATTTTCATAGAGACAGTGAGGTATTATGGTGGTTGTAGTATGAAAGGTACGTATGAATGTGGTGTTTTGGTGTATGGAATATTGTTCGTACGATTGGGTCAGTGTGTGCGGCTAGCTAAGTTTAAATTTAAGACAGAAGACCGTCCTTTTTCCCCAATTCCCCCTTTGGCCTTGTGCCACATTTCTGTAAATTTACAGAATAAATATCACTTTCGTCTATGGTACCTAGAATTTATGAATATAAGGGCAGTATTAGATTGGTCATCATTTTACAATTGAAATGGCTAGATGTAACTGTAAGTTCTATGTTCTCAAAGGTGGAACTCTCTTCCGGCTTCTTGATTCCCAGTCAAATTTGCTCTTCAAAAATATAAATGCAATGTCAATCGTTATATACCATAATTTTAATACTTGTTCTTTTATTGTCTTCTCTTCTTAACAGTATATTTTTTTTCATATTTTCTAACACTCAGTGACCCCTTGCATCTTAGCGGCTTTATTGCCTTGCTTGGTGAAATGATTAAAAACAATCAATGAAGAAAAAGAATGGAACGATAAAGAAACTGGAGAAAAGTCTAAAGAATGTATGAAACAGACAAGAAAATCAAACGAACGAAAGAAAGAGACGAAGAAAGAAAGAAAAAGAAAGAAGAAGAAAGAAGAAGAAAGAAACAAAGAGGGAAAGAAAGATAATTAAAAAAAATGTAAGAAGTAGAAAAGAAAAGTTAAAACCAAAAAGTTATGCGTATAGAATTTTAATTTGTTCGTCTCTTCTCCGGTTGGATCGTTTAAATCCCATGAAATGATGCAAGATTCGGTCTTTACGCTAGTTGCGCATCTGCTCAAAGGAATGGTACCCGGCACGTTCAATCAGGATGGGCAAAGGGTAGACAGAAACAGATTATAAATATTTATAGCATTCAACTAGTCTACAAAACAATAAGTCCGGTTACTTTGGGACATTCAAACTGTTTGTTCACTTAATTCTGTCTGTCTGTCTGTCTGTCTGTCTGTCTATCTATCTATCTATCTATCTATCTATCTCAGTCCTTTTAATATCTATCTATCTATCTATCTATCTATCTATCTATCTATCTATCTATCTATCTATCTATCTATCTCAGTCCTTTTAATATCTATCTATCTATCTATCTATCTATCTATCTGTTTTTGTATTTAGGTAGCAATCTTAATCTATCTGTCTTAGTTCTTCGCTCTCTCTTTCTCTCTCACTACATATATATATATATATATATATATATATATATAACGATAGATAGATGGATAGGGGAGAGAGAGAGAGAGAGAGAGAGAGAGGGGGAGAGAAAGATCGTTTTAAATGCCTGCCACAAAAGAATACCAGAATCTATATACCGGGTGTAACAGCAAAATCGTGTAGCAGCATTGGATAATTGTCCAACCCACAAAATGTTTAATATCTAAAAAACACTAAACTAATTAAATTTATTTTTTCCAGGTTTTCAGATAAAACGTTTAGCCATCTTGATGCAATTTGTCGTAAGAATCACTGAAAAACAATTTGAGTTATTCAGCTAGTATGAAAACAGTTTCGTTTCAGCCCAACTATGTCTTCCAAACTGAGCAATGATGAGAGGAAAAAGATCATTCAGGCCTTCAGTAATGGTACCAATATTCATACTCTGGCTTCCATCTTCAAAGTCCATTCAAGATCCATCAAAAGAAGGGTGAATAAGTTTCAAAAAGAGGGAACAGTAGAAAGAAAACCTGGATCAGGAGGTCACAACAAGAAGAGGGATCATCATTTCAACTTAGAACTAAATCCATTCTTATTGTTCAAAGTAGAGTCCAGTAGTTTTATAAAAACCTCGGAGAATTCCAGTAAGATACATTTAATCATTTCTAAGATACAACGATTCAAAGATTAATCTAACAATTTTTCTGTTACACTACTTGGACAATTTTGGTGTTACACCCAGTATATCCGAAACGTCCAG
>OZ038493.1:5106334-5108834 GCA_964036315.1 Acanthosepion esculentum
ATATTTTTTTCCTCAAAAATGTATAGCTGGTAATATTATTTTAAAATACGTATTGCTGGTAATATTTTATTTCAAAAATATATTGCTGGTACTAGATTTTTTTTTCTTCAAAAATTTATTTCTGGTAACAATTCTTTTTTTCTTATTAAAACCCATTTTTACACTTTTATAATGTTTTTACGTCAGTTTCGCCGTTAACTATTTGCCCATAGCTGGGACCCTAACAGGTGCTACGACCTCAGATCAGGGTGGAAACACCAGCAATTAAAATATTCTGATCAGAGGCCTTGCTTTTTGGACGTAGTTTATCGTCTTACCCAGGACGCGGATGTAGTTTATCATCATACCCAGGACGGCCGACAAATGGAGTGTAAGTAATTATGGTAATGCTGTTCTACTCAAACCAACAATAAAGAGAAATACTTGTTGACAATACCAATATAATCTACACCACGAAAATAGTAAGCAAAACTTCAAATTTTTTAAACGCTCTCTGTCAAAAGCAAGCAACCAACACTCAACAAAATTTATTACGAGTGTAGTAGCAAGGTGTTGGATGCATTTAACCAATATTTAATGCCATTTTACATTTCTACCAATTTCTGGTTAGCTTACTCGTATTGGGGCGCTTGTTTTACAAAAATTCCATAGCTACAACGGATAAATTAAAAACGTTAAAATAATTATAACAGAGATCACGCATGTTTTTAAAAATCATCATAAAGATTAAAGTTACAATAAGTTTCTCTTTGTAATTCACCCCAGAGGATGATTTCGGAGGAAATGGAAAGTACTTGCGTAGGAAGAACAACTACAGCACCTTCCATGATGAATTTCATCTGATGAGAGAACTAGAAAGGATTATTATGAAAATAATATATAATATGGCTGTATTATTCAATTAAACATGTTTGAATGAAGATATGCTTCCTATATATGCATACATACATACATACATACATACATACATACATACATACATACATATATATATATATATATATATATATATATATATTATAAATTAATTGATTTAAAATATGGGTTTTTCGCCACACAGTGATAACCATGTTTCAAAAATGGAAGCTAAAGCCTTCGAATTTAATTTTGTTATTAAACCAAAGACATTAGTTCCATTTCATCGTCAAGTGAATTTTGGAGTCTAAAATTCGCTTAAAAAAATTAATTTATAATATTAATGCTCTGTAAATTTACATTGAGCACTATTGTGTCAAAAAATAAAAATATCTATAAGAACACCGGATTTTATATCTTACTGTTCTTTCTTTATATATATATATATATATATATATATATATGTGAAGAAATATAGTCTTAAGGTGTGCTATATTTATGGGATAAAGTGGTCAATATCAGAGATAGAGCGTGTGTAAATATCGAGTCACCACTGGATGAACTTCTTCAGTTAAGAGGACAGAAGAGGAAGAAAGGAGATGGTAAAAGGCTAAACGTTATATCTAGCAATAAAAGAGTGGAAGTTGTGGCGGGTTGAGTAAGGACATGGTATATAAAAGACAAAAAGAAAGAAATAAACATATCTTGGGGAATGCTTATGTAAAGAACATGGTGTAAGGAGGTGGACAGATATGACATCTGTTCGAACAGGTTTTCTTAAATTATTTACCGTTTCTAGTTATTTAAGGTCTGTTTTATTCATTTAGATTTCAGTCTATTTAACAGGGTTTTGCGGGAAAAAAATGGCAGGAACTAACAATTGGTGTGTAACGGCAAAGGAATTCTTATGCGAAATCCTTCGTGACCTGCAAATAATTCAGTTGGGCAAAGCTTCAATGCAGATGTACGGAAGTTGTGACCGTGTCTCCATTGATAGGGAAACAAGAAAGAAAAAAGGGGAATAAAGAGGAGAGATGAAGAGAGCGAGAAGAATCGATACAGACACACCCACGGGAGCGGGGTCGTCGGGATGAATAAGCGTGGAGGGTTTCGATTTACGTGTGTAAAGATTGAAGAGCAGACAGGCCGCATGAGGCTGATGATTCAAGCTACATACAAAGTGAGAGAGATAGATCTTTATCTATCTATCTATCTATCTATCTATCTATCTATCTATCTATCTAAACTAATCTCAGTATTTTCATCAAATAAAATAGCGATGTATATACTATACATATATATATATATATATATATATATATATATATATATATATATATATATATATATATATATTGAGAGATAGATAGAGAGTGAAAGGGATATAGAGAGATAGATAAATATGAACTGATTTATACACACACACACACACACACACACATATATATATATATATAGGGAGAGAGATGGTGGCAGGGAGATAGAGAGATAGATAAATATGAACAGATTTATACACACACACACACGCACACACATATATGTATATATATAGAGAGAGAGTGTGTGTGTGTATCTAGTGTCTTAGTTCTCTCTAAAAAATAAAAATAAATAATAAAAATAGACATAATACGTTTAGATCATTCAG
>OZ038493.1:5116334-5156334 GCA_964036315.1 Acanthosepion esculentum
ATATGCCATTAGCTTAGCCTATTTTGACACAAGGCCACAGCTTATAGGGTACATAGTAAGGAATGAACTCACTATTCAGTAGTTATGACAAAACAGATTTTCTTACCTAGGAGTCCTGGGATTAATGCTATTTTCTCATCTTAAATTAATGGGGTAGAATGTACGAAATTCAGGGCACCCGGTGAGGCTCGAATTTACTAATGGTCTATGAATGAATTTAATCAAGTTATAGAAGTCAGTTTCTATATCACAATCCTTATGCATCATGAAAACATTTGCTAGCATAATAGGCATTTACTTGTAGGTACCGAGTTCGATTCTGACCCTATGTCCTGTCTTTGATTCGGAATAAGTGATGTAACAGTTTTGTAATTTTATCGTTTGTTTAACTTATGTAATGGATTTTTTGTTTATACCTAAACATTTTTTTGTTCATACCTACATAGATTTTTGGTACATACTTATATAGATTAGATACAATGACAAAAAAATCAATGTTAAACAACTCTTCTAATAATATTAAAAGAAAACAATAATACAAATTATTGACGAATGATATCATATTATGAGATAGATAGATAGATAGATAGATAGATAGACAGACAGATAGATAGATAGATAGATAGATAGATACATAAAGAAAGAAAGAAAGAGTGATATATAAATAGGCTGAGATAGATAGATAGATAGATATTAACAGTCTTAGATAAGAATATTAAAGGAAAACAATAATACAAATTATTGACGAATGATATCATATTGTGAGATAGATAGATAGATAGAAAGAAAGATAGTGAGCGAAAGAGAGAGAAAATAATAAATAATAATAAATAATATATATACATATATATAGATAGATAGGTAGTGAAAGAGAGAAGAATATTAGAAATTAAGAGAAATAATATATATATATATATATATATATATATATATAGATAGATAGATAGATAGATAGATAGATAGATAGGTAGGTAGTGAAAGAGAGAAAAATATTAGAAATTAAGTGAAATAATAATAATAATAATAATATATATATATATATATATATATATATATATATATATATATATATATAGATAGATAGGTAGGTAGTGAAAGAGAGAAAAAATATTAGAAATTAAGAGAAATAATAATATATATATATATATATATATATATATATATATATATATATATATATATATATAGATAGATAGATAGATAGATAGATAGATAGATAATGAGAGAGAGTAGAAAATGAGAAAATAAAAGAAATAATAATAAATAATATATATATATATATATATATATATATATATATATATATATATAGATATAGATAGATTTGAACAGACTGGAATAGATATGAACAGACTGAGATAGATATGAACAGACTGAGATAGATATGAAGAGACTGAGATAGATAGATAGATAGATAGATAGATAGATAGATAGATAGATAGATAGATATGAACAGACTGAGATAGATATGAACAAACTGATATATATATATATATATATATATATATATATATATATATATAGATAGATAGATAGATAGATAGATATTGACTAGAATCTCAAAAACGAAATACAAAATCTTTTCCATAATTGCTGTTTCCTTTATTGTTTGAAATATGCAAACGCAACAACTATTACGGAATAGATGCAGTTGAGTATTATGCTCTCTCCTTTGCCATATTAACTCGTAGTTATTCTGGTTTTCAAGCGTTGCTTAACATGTACTCTACGATAAAACTTAAATTATTTCTTTTACTTTCATTTTCTTTCCTGATATTTTTCTCTCCCATCTTTTTATTTTCTTGGTTCTTCTTCGTCTTCTTCTATACATCGATTCTCATTCCACCCCGTCCTTTCAGCGCCTTCTGTCTCCGCCTCTCTGGGCTTCGCTTTTAAACCGCGTTCTCTCCCTGCCGTCTTGCTCTCCCTTGCTGTTCTGCCAACTGCAAGTCGAGTGTCGCTGTCGACCAATAATCGGAAGTCACATCCACAAGACGGCCTCCGCCTCTTCATCTTTTGTCGTTGCTGCTGCTGATGCTTCTTCAACTCCACCTTTTTTTATTCTCTCCTCCTCGGCATCCTCAGGCGTCTTTTCCTGACTTCGATTTCCTTGTGTCGAAGACGGCAGCGAGAGAATGTCGGGGGAGGGAAAGAAGCGTTATTCTTCCATCTGCTAATTCCTTCCATCCATCTTTAATTTCTTTAGACATTTTTCAAATCTTCTTTTCGAAAAAAAAATAAAAAAATCATTCATTTTCTTTTTTCTTTTTTTGAAGTCGTTTATATATATGTCTGATTTCGCCTGTTTTGTTGAGCAAGTCTTTCAACAATTTTATTTATTTATATTTTTTTATTATTCATTCCACTAACTCGAATTTCATAAGCTTTTCACTAGCCACTTTTCTCCTTCATATTTTTTGGGGGGTCGGGGTGCAATGTTTCCTTTTAAAGGAGAACATCGTTTGTTTTCTCTTTCATCCATTTTAATTTTCATTCTATTCAGTTTAAACTTTCTTTTCACTTTCGATTATGCCTTTTTTCTTTCTTTTAGGTAGATATGTCGGCGTGATGGTGAACAAACATTCCAACAATGCTCCATTCCAACAATGCTCTTTTACTATGGCCTTGTACCTGACTAAGCTTCGATAATAAATATTACGGCGTTTATATTTTAAAGGCAAATTTCGCCAACTATTTTTTGGCACTCATCGCATTAGGTTCAATAAATGTTTGACTGCATACCATAGCTCGATATTAGACTGCCTGTCATTCAGATCAGTCTCTTTGAGGGCATTCATCACACGTGGCCTTGTGCCACACTAAGCAATATTTAGAAAACTCCTCGCAGACCAATCTTTCTGGTGCTCCCACCACATCTGGCCTTTTGCCGATTTAAGCTCAATAAATATGGCACCTACCATAGAAGACTCGTCTCGCAGACCAATTTTTTTGAGAGCATTCAGCACACGTGGCCTTGTGCCAAACAAAGCTTAATAAATATTATGGCGCATACCATAACTTGATATTTTAAAACTCGTCTTGCAGACCAATCTTCTTTGTGTGGACTCAAGACAACGTGGCCTTGTGCTGATCTAAGTTCAATAAATATTATCGTACCTACCATAGGTCGATATTTAAAAGGCTCGTTTCGCAGACCAGTTTTGTCACTCACAGCACGTGGCCTTGTGCCATACTAAGCATAATAAATGTTTGGACGCCTACTATAGCACGATATTAAAATACCTGTCGAACAGACCACACTTTTTGAGGACATTCATTACATTTGGCCTTGTGCCATGCTAAGCTCAATAAATCTTAGGGTGCCTACCATAAGTTTATACTTAAAAGATTTGTCTCGCAGACCAATCTTTTCTGGGGGTACTCAACACACATGGTCTTGTGCCCATTTAATTTCAATAAATAAAAGTGCGCCTACCATAATTTGATTTTTTGAAGATTGTTCTCGCAGACCGTTCTTTTTTGGAGAGACTCACCATACGTGTTTTTATGCCGATCAATAAAGTGTTTAGCAGACACATCTCTCGGGACAATCTTTTGAACGCTCATCGCACGTGGGCTTGTGCCGAACTAAAATAAATAAATATTAGGGCACCAACCATAGCTCGATAAGTAGCAAGTTCGTCTTGTAGACCCATTGTCTGCTTCATGGTGCCAGGTGTCGTTCTTGCAGCTTTTACCAATCTAAATAATTAAGCGGTAAATTATTTCTGTTGGTCAGTGTGCCTGAAACGCATCTAACTCGGGCCAAACTTGCTCTAGACAGACATTTTATACCTTCTTGGACTCAAGATGATCCCGGGATTGAGAATTTACCCTTCATCCGATGTTTAAACATCCGGTATTTTGATTTATGTCCGGATGAGGAGGGGACAGTTAAAAAATTTAATTTTAAAATAAATAAAAAATGAATGATGTTAAAAGTTTTTAATTATTTATATTCAAATTAAAATATCACCCAAACAGCCGGAACGATGTAAATTGTGTAAATAGATACTTAGTATTACTGAGTAGTGAGTTCGATCCTCACTGGGTGCCCCATACTTTCGGTTTTGTGCCACATCTGAGCTACGCTTGGGAAATCACTCCTATAGGCAGATTAAAAACATCGAAAGGAAAGCAGAAATTGCAAGGAAACTGATACTTACAATCTAAATAAAATAGTTGAATTTTTGGGGAAGATATAATCAGAATTTAGGCTTCGAAAAAGTCAACACCGAAGGGAAGAGAAACTGGTGGGTGGGAAGCAAAAGATGACCAACTTAATATTTCCATGCAAGTGAATGGCAGAAGAATGAGTAAGACTGACAGTAAAGATCGTTTAACACTCTCATCGACGCCCTTTTAAACAGGAGTAGAGTTTTATCATTTGTTTCCTGTTTAGGATTGAATTGGCGGTTCCTTTGCAAGTTTGCTTCAGATGTATGCTCCGAGCACTTGTTCTTTACTACGCGAATATAAAACTCCACACAGTCACTTTCTGGCTTGAGTGAATCTTGGGCCTTGCACTGGTTGAATACGAGTAAAACCAAAATGTTATAGAGCAACAAACGACATAAAATAATGGAGAGACTTGAATGGCGACACCTGGAAAACAGAAGAAACCATAAAATAGAAAAAGCTTTTCATTTACACAGACAAAGGCGACACGAAGAAATTTTCCATTTTGTCATTCGCTTAAGTATGAATGGGCTGGCATATATATATATATATATATATATATATATATATATATATATATATATATATATATATATATATATATATATATATATATATATATATATATATATATTGTCATTCGGAATATATATATATATATATATTGTCATTCACAGAGAGACTGTTTCGCTGTATCACAGCTCATCAGTGTGGCTAGACGTCCGGTTGCCTTTGGCTAGAATTGAAAACCGGCTGAATTCGCGTCAGTTGGAAATTTTACCCTGAAGCCGTTGGCGCACGGCAGAGAGAAGGTGAATTTAAGCGTATTTATTTTTAGATAAACACACAGTGACTGAGAGAGCTCAATTCGATTTATCGAAGAGTCTTGCATTATTAGCCGTAATAATATATATATATATATATATATATATATATATATAGAGAGAGAGAGAGAGAGAGATAGATAGATAGATAATATGGCCCTATCAGAGATGATGGTAATAAAAGTGCTCGATGTAAAATAACAGAGCTATTAATAAAAAGCGCGCATATGTGTGTGTGGTGTGTGTGTGTGCGTGAATTTACAAATATAGTTGATATATATATCTGATTTTTTATACACACCCTTGCACACACATTTATCTCTCTCTCTCTCTGTCTCTCACTATATATATATATATATATATATATATATATATATATATATATATGTGTGTAATTTGGCAGCAACTTTTCTTTTAAACATGTAGTATTGAATATTAAAGACAACATAGTCTTGCATATTTTCTTTTGAATTTTCTCATTTTGAGAAAATTCAAAAGAAAATTTGCAAGACTATGTTCTATTTAACATTCAATACTACATGTTTAAATATATATATATATATATATATATATATATATATATATATATATATATATATATATATATATATATGCGCGGGTGTGTGTATTAGATGTATACAAAATTTTCCGCTTAAAGCCCCACCATATACAAGCGCTGAGAATTTTTTCTCGGTCATAATATATATATATATATATATATATATATATATATAATGGAACATGTATCTTTCTCTCTCTCCCTCTGTCTCTCTGTATATATATATATATTATATATATATATATATATATATATATATATATATATATATATATATATATAATGTCTCTGCCCACACGCACACACACACACATACACAAATATATATATTTATATATAAATGTGTGAGTATGTGTTTATATATATTTTATATATATATATAATAATATATGTTTATTTTATCATATATATATATATATATATATATATATATATATATATATATATATATATATATATATATATATATATATATAATTTGGAATTAACATTTCCACCTGCCAGTAATTGGCGTGTCAGTATCGTTTCCTGACAGAAGAACAGTCACCTGATGACGATTTCATGCATATATAATCTCAAATCTTTCTCCTTCTCTCTTTGGTTGATTTTCTTGCCTACATCAATATTTATTCAAAAGTGACAGTAAAATTATTTGATTACATGCATATTTCATTATATCCAGACTGGCTTTCCAAGGCAGACAAGCGTCTTCGTAGCCACTGTACAACGAATTTATTTCCTATCATGTAGTCTGTCTATATATATATATATATATATATATATATATATATATATATATATATATATATATATATATATATATATGTAATTAGATAGATAGATAGATATAAGTGCGGATATAAACCAAATGATGAGATATTAGCAACTTTATATGCGTGCGATAGCGTGCATACGCAGATAATCAAATAAATATTTATTTAATTTATGGTACAAACTAAAGAGTGCTCAGTGTAGTTAAACAGAGCTATAAAGTATATATTAATAACCAGGCATATATCTATTGTGCAACTTCAAGTTTCACGGTCGTCACGTTCAAATGGCAAATGAACCACGTAACTTGTCATTAACCAATTTGCCATTAACCACTTGCCATTAACCAATCTGCCATTAAGCACTTGCCATTAACTAATCTGCCATTAACCACATGTCATTAACCACTTGCCAGTAACCAATTTGCCATTAACCACTTGCCATTAACCAATCTGCCATTAACCACTTGCCATTAACCAATCTGCCATTAACCACATGCCATTAACCACTTGCCAGTAACCAATTTGCCATTAACCACTTGCCATTAACCAATTTGCCATTAAGCACTTGCCATTAACCAATTTGCCATTAACCACTTGCTATTAACCAATTCGCCATTAACCACTTGCCATTAACCAATCTTCCATTAACCACTTGCTATTAACCAATTTGCCATTAACTACTTGCTATTAATCAATCTGCCATTAACCACTTGCTATTAACCAATTTGCCATTAACCACTTGCTATTAACCAATTTGCCATTAACCACTTGCCATTAACCAATCTTCCATTAACCACTTGCTATTAACCTATTTGCCATTAACTACTTGCCATTAACCAATCTGCCATTAACCACTTGTCAGTAACCAATTTGCCATTAACCACTTGCCATTAACCAATTTGCCATTAACCACTTGCTATTAACCAATTCGCCATTAACCACTTGCCATTAACCAATCTTCCATTAACCACTTGCTATTAACCAATTTGCCATTAACTACTTGCTATTAATCAATCTGCCATTAACCACTTGCTATTAACCAATTTGCCATTAACCACTTGCCATTAACCAATTTGCCATTAAGCACTTGCCATTAACCAATTTGCCATTAACCACTTGCTATTAACCAATTCGCCATTAACCACTTGCCATTAACCAATCTTCCATTAACCACTTGCTATTAACCAATTTGCCATTAACTACTTGCTATTAATCAATCTGCCATTAACCACTTGCTATTAACCAATTTGCCATTAACCACTTGCTATTAACCAATTTGCCATTAACCACTTGCCATTAACCAATCTTCCATTAACCACTTGCTATTAACCTATTTGCCATTAACTACTTGCCATTAACCAATCTGCCATTAACCACTTGTCAGTAACCAATTTGCCATTAACCACTTGCCATTAACCAATTTGCCATTAACCACTTGCTATTAACCAATTCGCCATTAACCACTTGCCATTAACCAATCTTCCATTAACCACTTGCTATTAACCAATTTGCCATTAACTACTTACTATTAATCAATCTGCCATTAACCACTTGCTATTAACCAATTTGCCATTAACCACTTGCTATTAACCAATTTGCCATTAACCACTTGCCATTAACCAATCTTCCATTAACCACTTGCTATTAACCTATTTGCCATTAACTACTTGCCATTAACCAATTTGCCATTAACTACTTGCCATTAACCAATCTGCCATTAACCACTTGCTATTAACCAATTTGCCATTAACCACTTGCTATTAACCAATTTGCCATTAACCACTTGCCATTAACCAATCTGCCATTAACCACTTGCTATTAACCAATTTGCCATTAACCACTTGCTATTAACCACTTTGCCATTAACCACTTGCCATTAACCAATCTTCCATTAACCACTTGCTATTAACCAATTTGCCATTAACTACTTGCCATTAATCAATCTGCCATTAACCACTTGTCAGTAACCAATTTGTCATTATCCACTTGCCATTAACAAATTTGCCATTAACCACTTGCCATTAACCAATCTTCCATTAACCACTTGCCATTAACCAATCTGACATTAACCACATGCCATTAACCACATGCCATTAACTACTTTCCATTAACCAATTTGCCACTAATCACTTGCCATTAACCAATTTGCCATTAACCACATGCTTTTAACCAAAACAGGAAACAAGAGATAAACCTCTACTCCCGTTAGAGGAGAAATATGGACATTTTCACTTCTGTAAAATTCAGCTGAAAGTACTTGAACAGAGTGTAATGAAGATCCGCAATTTCGATCCTGATATACAACATCTTATTCGAATGTCTGTCTATATCTCTGCGATGAAGTGTTATAGTTACTTGCATTATTTGTATTATTCAGACTGCCATGCTCATCTTCACTGCCATATACACAACGTTTCGGCTGTTGTACGCTCCGGCCTTCTTCAGGTTTTTGTAATTTCTAAGCGAACCCTTTATTTCGTCCACCGGGGTAGATTGATCTAGTTCCACGTGCCATACCTCTTCCGGATGTCCCAACTCTCCCAGTTTTTGGTTCACTACTGATGTGGCCTGGAACTGAACTCACAACTCTTTGGTTCTAGCCACTGGATTTGTCTTTATCCACACACACACACACACACACACACACACACACACACACACACACACACACACACACATACACACACACACACACACACATATATATATATATGGATAAAGACAAAAAGTAAACTTCTCTTTGCTAATGCGAGTGAGAGAAATATATATATATATATATATATATATATATATATATATATATATATATATATAGACGACAGAGTCCAATATATATATATATATATATATATATATATATATATATGTATATATATATATATATATATATATATATATGTGTGTGTGTGTGTGTGTGTGTGTGTGTGTGCGTGCGTGTGTGTGTATGTATTGGACTCTCCCGTCGTTTTCGACGTATGGGGGTCTTGCTTCTCAGTTCTTAGAGCAGCGGCCAGACCCCTCCGCGCATATGATTCGATTAGTGGTGAAGGCTTTGTGCAGAATCAACCACACTTCTTGGAAAAGTTGAATACAGTATGTCCCAAATTCCACAAAAAGACCTCTGCAGGTTTTGAATTGTCCGCAGAGTTTTAATTCTCCTAGATAGTTCGCCATCCAAGGCTATAGAACCCACTCTGTCCTTTCTATTTACCCATAGCTACGGCGGGGAGGAGAAGTATTGGATAGATGCCTTTTCTAAGCACGTAAGTGAATCTAATAAAATCTGCTCCTCCAATTCCTAAATCCGAACCCCTATACATTACATCTTATATATATATATATATATATATATATATATATATATATATATATCAAGTATGTGGTGAAGAAAAACCTACTACTACAAAAGAATTCTCCTGTTACCATATTAGTACAAAAATGCACACTCTTAAATTTAAAAAAAAATTCAATCTCAGCGTTGCGACCTCACGCTCCCAAACTGACACCATAAACAGTTTGAAAATTTCTGAGAATTTTAATTTTAAAATTCGCAGTTGAAAATGATCATTAACTAATGGTATCTACGGGCATTTTTTGGCCGAGCCTACGGGCTAGGGAATACCCCACTTTAAACCCGGCCTTGTGCCACATCTATCCCTCGTGGGGGGGGGGGCAGTAAATACTGTTGACGAGTTGACTACAGTTGACGAGTTGATAGGCGGTCGAACTGTCTGCCTCTGAGGAGAGAGGAAGCCGGACGAGGCTCCGCCGAAGGGCAGTGTCTCGTTCGGGGAGGTTGACCAACCCGTTTCTGTTTTTACAGTTTCTACGGGCATTTTTTGGCCGAGCCTACGGGCACGGGATAACCCACGTTAAACTCGGCCTTGTGACACATGTAACCCTCGTGGGGGGGACAGTAAATACTGTTGACGAGTTGACTACTGTGCTTAACCGTCAGTCGGACGTGCAACACTTCTGTATTCGTTCTTTTTGTTAATAATACGTTTTCACTGAATTGCTGAGTTCGAGGTTTCTTTCGGACCTATTCCGGCTCCACAACAATAGTATTTTGGGGTATTCAGGCTGGGTTGTTGGATGCGTTTAATAACAATTGGGAGAAGGTTGGTATTTACTATTTGGAGTATTAATTACTAAATATGTTTAAAATGTTTCTGCCAGTATTAAATACTATTCCATTTATGTTGGGTTTTTGGTTTATAATTGTGGCTTCAAGAATTTGTAAGCGTTTTTTTTGTAATTGTTTTTGTAGAGGATTTTGGTATTATTTATTAGGACTTTTTTTTATTTCGGAGTATTTGAATCTGTAATTAGTGGTACAGTGTGTTAAGGTAATTTTCGTGGCGCCGGTGTCATGTAAGACGACGTAAGAGAGTTATGGTTGTGTATCCGGTGTATGTGCTAGTGTTATTATGTGAGAATTTACGGCTACATCTAGCCAGCACAACTGTAAATTGATGAGAACTGGTTGCCAGTCTAGTACTTCAAAGAGTCAAGGCAGCATAGCGAAGAGTTCATACGAACATTTTCCATGAAAGTCTGAGAAAGCAATGAATAGATTTTTGATTTGTTTCGGGTAGTATTTTTAGTGCATTTACATATTTTGTCGACAATGTTCTTTCATTTCCGGTTACTTTTAAAGTGGCAGTTATAATCCCTTATATAAAGTCAGTGTCACATTTTCGTTTTTCTTTTAATTATGACCGCCACTTTTATTCTGGTCTGAAATCTGAGGGCTTCTAGTTCTGTAGTGGAAGGTTTTACACTTGACTGGTAGTTGAATTTTTAAATGCATGTTGTCTACATATATATGTCTACACACGCACAAACACGCACACACACACACACATACACACATTTATAAATGTAATGGACAATAGGAAATCTGTATTGGTAGCCGACGCGTTTCGTCCAATGTGGACTTTTTCAAGGCAAAACGAAATGAATTTATTAAACAAAGTAACTAATATTAACAAAACAAAATGTCGTTAGTAACTTTTTCATTATTTCACCTTTCTTAACAGAATTACTTCTCTCCGAAGCAAACGTACACAACTCTATCAAGAAAGCAAAAGAAAATAGTTGAATCCGTCAACACAGCAATAATAACAATATGTCCACTCGTAACAGTAATTGACGTAATTTTCAGTTAACAGTATGGAAATAGCGTTCTCTAAATTCTTCACAACAAAATCGTTGGTTTTTCTTTAGTATATATATATATATATATATATATATATATATATATATATATATATATATATATATATATATATATGAGCGTTCTTGTGGATTATAGGAACATCCGAAAAGGATTAATTGAAAATATTACGGTTTATCGCTCATATACATACATAAAACATTTTTATATTTAACATTCTTTTTATAGATACAAGTATTTAAGTAAATGCTCTGTTTATAATAAACAGTATTAAACAACATTTACCGGCCGGAATGTCCGATAAATTTTCATAGAAAATATTCGTCCTTCGACAGGATTCGAATCTGTATCCTATACGGAACCGTCACATAGCCTGACGTGCCTTTTAACCGATTCGGCCACAGAGGATCGCTCGGTTGGCAAGGTCTAATTTACTGCTTATAAACTTCAATCTTCCATGAATCTAATTTCTATGAAAATTTCTCGGACATTCAGGCCGGTAAATGTCGTTTAATACTGTTTATTATAAAACAGAGCATTTGCTTAAATACTTGTATCTATAAAAAGAACGTTAAACATAATATAAATGTCTTTAAATAATTGTTGGACTTTGTCCATTTCATAATGTGGTACATAAATAATTATAAACATTAAATAAATTGATAGTCACAGGACAACCCGAGCTACGAAGATGTCAAAGTGAAGTATGTGATGCACTCTGTGTCTTTAAAGCACCACAGATGAGACGGGATTTGTCCTATAAAGATGGACGCAGGTTCAAACTCTGCCGAAGAGCACGTTTTTTTAAGTCTTTCGAATGCGTAGGGTGTTTGGAGGGGGGGGCCTATACTCAAAACATAGGCTAATAACAAGATAACGTTTGGATTAGTCGGAAATAGATTCGGAAGAAAAAAGAAAACCATTTATGTTCCGAATCGCCCCCCCCCCAAGTGTTTCCGTGAAGATCTGAACGAGATTTTGGCCATTATTCGAGAGGGGAATTGAACCATAGTGGGCTGTCAATTTTTCCTCATATATAGTTTTATCTTTCGTTAATTCTGACCCCGGAGGAATCCAGAGAAAGCGTCCGTTTTTGAGGTCTCACTTCGTCTAGTCATCATCAACTTTTGTTTCGAGTACTATTACCCATCTTACAAACACACATATACACTCATTCAATAAATTTATATGTACACACACAAACACACATACACACATATACACAGAGACACTCATATATATATATATATATATATATGTAATTATGTCATTCATTTAAAAATTGTATTGTGTATATTTCGGCAGCAATTTTTCATTCATGCATGTTTCATTAAATAATATAGACAGGATTTGTCTATTTATTTTAAGTAAGTTCCTTTCGTATTGTCTGATAAGATTAATCACATTATCGTTGAAAGACGAAAGAAAAACACCATATTGATACATATTTGTATCCAATCTAAGCTTTCGGCTTACATAAGCCATTATCAAAGATGACAATTTTAATAAATCAAACAACACATATACGAAACCACAATAATGGCCCGCCCTTGCTGTTTGAATAAGCTCAAAGTAACAACAAACTCATATTTACGAAACAAGGAAGCGAAAATCGCGTCGCAGCTCGTGACGTCACACATGATCACGCGAGAGTGAAAACGAGAAGTATTAAGTATGGGAAGCCATTGGCATAAACCAATGGCTTCTGTTACCAATTATAGGCATTTAAGAATATTTGTGGAGATTTCATAGTTTATTTTGTTCAGGTTAGGTTTCAACTGTTTTATGTATATAGATTCAATAATTTTTAGTTTTTGTTTATTGTTTTCATGTTTAAGTATAGTTGTGTTTTCAACAAGGATTTTCCGGAATTGTATCTCCAATGGATTAAATAATATTTATGTTGGTCACACTACAAACTCGCTTTCACGGCGCTTAACTCTACATTTAAATGATAACTCTAACATTTTTAGATATTTAAAACAACATGCTTCCCGCGTACTCAATTCCGGAAAATCCTTGTTGTCAACACAATTATACTTAAACATGAAAACAAAAATTAAAATCCTTGAAGCTATATGCATAAAACAGTTGAAACCTTACTTGAACAAAATAAACTATGAAATCTCCACAAACATTCTTAAATGCCTATAATCTATAGCAGAAGCCATACCAACGGCTTCCCATACTTAATACTTCTCGTTTCCACTCTCGCGTGGTCATGTGTGACATCACGAGGTGCGACGCGATTTTCGCTTCCTTGTTTGGTAAATACGAATTTTGTCGTTACTTTGAGCTTATTCAAACAGCAAGGGCGGGTAATTATTGTGGTTTCGTATATGTGTTGTTTGATTTATTGAAATTGTCATCTTTGATAATGGCTTATGTAAGCCGAAAGCTTAGATTGGATTTAAACATGTATCAAGATGGTGTTTTCCTTTCGTCTTTCAACAATGATGTGATTAAGCTTATCAGACAATATGAAAAGAACTTAAAATAAATAGACAAATCCTGTTTATATTATTTATTGAAACATGCATTAATGATATATATATATATATATATTTTTCAAAGATATATTGTTAAATATAACAGATAACGAATGTCTATTATGTTTTATCATGAGCCGTTCTAAGCTTCATATGGTGGCTTTAGTTTTGGGAGAAAATAAAGACAAATCCGTGCAACATTTGGATAATTTTTTATTATGGTTAAACAAATATCCAACTAATTTGATCAGGAGCCGTTCTAAACTTTTAAATATTTGATCAGGAACCGTTCTAAACTTCGTATAGTTGCTTTAATTTCGGGAGAAAATAAAGACAAAAATTATCCAACAGGACAATTTTTGTCTTTATTTTCTCCCGAAATTAAAGCAACTATACGAAGTTTAGAACGGCTCCTGATCAAATATAATAATGTAGACAAGTGTTGTCTATTTATTTTATGTAAATTCTATTCATATCTTCTGATTACATATATATTTTCTTTCTTCTTTTAACGATAATGTTATTAAGCTTACCAGACAATATATATATATATATATATATATATATATATATATATATATGAGTGTGTGAGATGACGTGTGGCATATATGCGTGCGCGTGTAAGTGACGTTCATACATGCACACATACAGATATACACATATATATAGCACCCACCCACACCCGTACATAATATTTTTAAAACACTAAATATATTTATATGTACGCACAAATGCACGGACACACACTCATGCAAACACATTTATGATTTAAGACACATAAATATATATTTAATTAACACATCGTTTCTCCTCGTATATATGAATGAATTATTATTTCATATGTTAATATGGCACATTGACGTTCTATAACCTTCATCAGTCTTTGAATCAGTGATTTTGTTTACATTTCTCCTGGCTCGACTTTAACATTACACGCAGCACTTAATATTGCTTCCCAGAGATCTTTTTTGCTTAAACATTGTTTTTCCATTTTCCTATACATATCTTATGATGATGGGCCATGGTTTTTTTTTTTTGATTAGTATCCGGAGAAACAAGGGACACTTTCTTTAATTTTCTTGGCAAGGTGGCAATAGACAACTTTGCAAATAATATGAAGTATTTTCTAGTACTCTCTTTTCTGTTGTAACCTGCACTAATTAAAAACGTCTTAAGCAAGGATTTAAATAATTCTCTGCATATATCTTGATAGCCTGATCAAGTTTGAAGAAATTTTACTGCCTACAACACAAAAAAAATAATCCGCGTTTTCTCTGTTCTAAGTTGTGCTGGTTGACTATTTTATGAAGGGTCAAGCATCTAGACCAGTGATACCCAAACTTTTTTTTTCTCTGGGCCGCATTTTCGTAATTCAAATTTGCATGCGCCTCATCAAATTTTATGTTATAAAAAGTACATTGAAGAATAAAATGAAACGGAGAGAGGATTAAAGGGAGATAACTGCGGATTCGAATCAGAATATTATCATTCATAACTCTCTCCTCCAATTTACAGACCCTAGTTACGAATATTCTTGGTACTTGATATAATGCAGTATATCACAAAGATAAAATCGGTCAATAATTATTTATAACTATTCATACTGGGACCCATTCATATAATTACAAGTAATCCATTGTACTATTTTAAATTTTTAAATCATATTTATTTTTGCCATATGAATTTTTTGAAAACTTTTCTAAATATTTGTCTTTCAAACATTCCGCCTCACCTGCTATCCTCCTCCGCCTCACCTGCTATCCTTTCCCCCTCACCTGCTATCCGCTTCCGCCTTACCTGTTATCTTCTTCCACCTCACCCACTATCCTTTTCCGCCTCACCTGCTATCCACTTTCTACTCACCTGTTATCTTCTTCCGCCTCACCTGCTATCCTCTTCCCCCTCACCTGTTATCTTCTTCCGCCTCACCCTCTATCCTCTTCTGACTCACCTGTTATCTTCTTCCGCCTTACCTGCTATCCTCTTACGCCTCACCTACTATCCTCTTCCCACTCACCTGCTATCCTCCTCCACCTCACCTGCTATCCTCGTCCGACGCACCGTTTGGGAACCACTGCTCTTGACAGACCATCAAGTTTATCTTGTGTAGCTCTACCTATTCTTCTTTTATGTACTCTATCCGTCAAGGAATTAGGCGATCATTACTCTCCACTATTTCTTATCCTTTTAGCAATTTTTGTCTTTGTAACTAATGCGTGTTTCCTGTTCTACCATTCTCATCATGGAGTTTACTCGCTGTTTCCATTTTTCAAACCCCTAATTCTTCATTACGTTTTCGACTGTAACTCTCTACGTTGAGTTATTCTCCAACTTTGTACTGGCTGAAATATAATTTAGAGAAAACAAATCTTAGAAAATCTAACACTGATCCAGGATGTTTGAGCCTAAGTAAAATTTTAGGATCTAGAGTGCTGATTTTTAAGGCAGCAGGTAGACAAACAAAATGTCTTCCGCTTTTCGGAGGATTAGTTAAACAATATGGTTGTCAGCAAGAGGAAAAGCCTAAGATGTGAACTACTAATTAAAGCCACCAAAATCAATCAAGTAAAAACATTTAAAAATGCGACAACAAAATCCACAGGCTCATTGAAATAGTGAAAGATGCCTTCCAAAAGCTAAACAAAATATTAAGAGAGGAAAATTTCATTAGAAAGAAAGAAAAGAGTGCTGAAGTGTTATGTAATATTGGCTCTCCTACATGTCAGTGAATACTGAAAAATATCTTCATAGATGAATAAGAGACGTGAACCAATAGAAATGTAGCCCTACAGAAACATGCTGAGAATAGCATGGGTGAAAGTGTTAGAGAAAATGAAAATAAAAAGGACACATTGACTCGGAGAGTTGAAATTTTTCGAGCAGATAATGAGGAAAGAGGGCATGGAATATATGATATTCACAAGGCATATTGAAAGTAAGAGAGACAGCGAGAAAGTAATGCATAACTTCCCTAGAGAGCTTGAGTAAATGATTGGAGTAATGGATAGCGGTTCGGGTTGAGGAATCGGAGAGCCGGGTTCGAATTTCAGTCTAATCCATTCATTTACGTGTTAATAGGCTTGGGAAAGATATGAATCCTCTTCTTCTCCTCCTATCTCTGGGTAAATAACAGGACAGACTCTGTTATATAGCCTTTGATGCCAACTGGTCTACTGCAGAAAGAAATGCCAACCTACTGCGAGAAAAAAAGCCTGCCTCGTCAGTCTTTCATCGAAAGATACATGATCGCCTAAGCGTGTATCACGTATAGCACATAACCGTGTAAGAGCTACAAAAGCAGGAAATTGTGGAGAGCCATGATTGCTCATGTCCTGAAGAAGAAGTAGTGATAATGGCCTAGTGAATAAAACCGTTCTTTTGTCCACTTGGTGACGTAGTGATTGCGAGTTCAATTCCTGTTTCGGGCAGTATGTATTTGCACTCAGTGGAAATAATAACTAAACAGTTATAAATAAGAACGAGACGATATTAGGATTTCGAACGCTGATTTTAAAGGCATCGGGTGGATTAGTGGAACAGTATAGATGTCAGCAAAAGAAGCAGTGCAGATTAAATAAAATGTTCAGTTCAGAATTCTTTTTATGTTACCCAGCTCTATATACACCTGAAGAAGGCTAGAGGGCACAACGCCCGAAACGTTGTGATAACAACAACAACAAAAATGAGAACAGTAGTCCGTATATAAATAGTTTAACTAATACTTTTGATGCATGTGTCGAACTTTGTAAGTATCAAAAATATGTCATCATATGTAGTTTTCTATAGAAAAATTGTTAAAAAAATGATTTGAAGTCTTTTTTTATGAGAAATGAGTGCCAGTAATTTGAAACTGGTGACGTGCTGTAGGAGAGAGACTTCCATTTTCCCAATATTCCCGGAAGAATTGGATAAGCACAATTAATAGTTAGGCAAATGAATAAATAAATAAAGGCGGGAAAAGGAGTCCATCTACTTTTCCCGCCATCCAACCACCAAAATCCAAGAACGTCTAAATCGATTGCATTGTTTATTATGTCTCGCAACTAAGTACACACCCTTCCATGCCCAGTTTTTCTCTTACCTTTGCGTCTCGCCACTTTCTAATAAATCGTTGCAAAAAAAAGAAGGAAATAAAAAGGTAATGGCAATTGAGTGGCGTGTGTGTTTGTGTGTGTGTGTGTGTGTGTGTTTGTGTTTTTTTTGTCTCTTTCCTCGATTCGACCGAAAATTTTATTTACGGAAATTCATTCCGAATGATAAAACTCGGTTGACTTCGATTTACCTGAGCCTAACAGAATCACCAAAATGGAAATATCCTTTGTTTCTACTTTCATTTTTACTTTCGGGAATTCAATTTCGACGCACTTATTTATTTGGGGGACTCTTTTTTCCCTTTCTTATTAGACGGGGACAGATAGATTTCATTTGAATGTTTAGATTCTTTTAGATTTTATTTCTTTGCTGTTTTATCCATTTTTTTTTCTTTTGCAATTTCGCAAATTCTTTTTTTTCTTGCTTTAATTCCGTTTTTCATATTCGTGGCGTCTTCTCGTCTCTTTCTTACATTTCTTTCTTTCTTTCTTTCTTTCTTCTTTCTTTCTTTGTTTAATATTCATTTCATAGTCGTGACATTTTCTCTTCACTTTTCTTTCTTTAATATTCATTTAATAATCGTGACATTTATTTTCACTTTTCTTTCTTTAATATTCATTTCATAATTGTGGCATTTCTTCTTCACTTTGTTGGAGTTTTTGGGTACCTTGCTGTACTATTTATTTATTGTGCAAAATATACAATTGCGGCACAAGGCCGAAGAAGGGGAGGGTTTGAGGTTGGTCATCACTAACTATCCTATACCTAGCTAATCCGATTCACGACCCTTTCATACATTACAATTTCCACATTCACCAAAAGAACTCGTCCGTCACCATTCAATCCTACATACACCAAAATACCGCATCCTCACAAGGGGGACCTACAAACCGCGCCCCATGCCATAAAAATTTGATGATAATAATAAATACTTAAAATTCTATGGTGAAAAAATGAGAGGGAAGGGGGGTGAACCCAATAATCAACTAAAATATTAACATAATTCAAATTAAACATAACAGATGTTAATAGGTCCCGTCCAACCCTCAAAACAGAGAGGCCGCTGTATTCTGCCCGTTGGACAAAATCAAGAAGCTCTCTCGCTAAGGGAGTGGGGAAGGAGAAAATATAAACGGACATGGGAAATTGAAAGCTGACTAAGTCGAGATGAAAAGTGGTGCCAACAAACTGGGGAGGTTGGGAATCTCGACTTGAATCATAACAAAAGAGATAGCCGGGAACAGGTCAGGAACAACACTTACTCACATTAACTAGGTACACAAAAGCTTGTCTAACCTAACCAAGGGGAGGGCACCACAGGAAACCACCCCGATGTGACATAGGTTGACCTAGAAGAGAAAATCAAGGCTAGCCCCGTTCAAACGAACCAAGCTCGCCTCAGTCACCCACCTTTCGCTGAAGACTGTCGAATGCAAGCGTTTTCTATCAGTTCTAATCTTTATCTTGAGATGATGCTTAAAGAATCGGATCAGATCCTGATGAGAAAGACGGATGCCTCGCAAGACTCCCCCCTTTCGCGTCGTCCAAATCACCATTCGGGCCGTGGCTAGCAGCGTCAGAAACACCATTCATTTCACCCCGGAATACGGGGGCGACACATTGCCACACGCGTATGCACGATCAATGGGCACAAGCTTTTCGGGAGTGAGACGAGCCGTCAGCTCGCCGACATGGTCCCATAATGGGCGGACCCGGGGGCAATGGTAGAAGGCGTGCGAAGCCGTTTCCTCTAAACCAAAGCCACACCGTTCACAGTCTGGCAAATCCGCCAAGCCCCAGATGAAAGCCTTGTCATTGAGAGACAGCCGATTCCGAGCCAATCGCCAGGTAAGTGAAAACTCAGGGTTATTGAGGTAATCCGCCGCTGGCGCCCAAGACCAGCAAGAGCGAAACTCATCCTCCGACAAGCAGAGCGTATCACGTAGGGAATCCTTCGCGGGCCCCTCCACTAAAAGACGATAGAAGACCTTCCTAGACTGTGAAAGGTCACTGGACCGAGGAACAGCCAACAAGGCCGACCGACACTCGCGAAGGAAAGCCGATTGATCCTGGGGTTTACGATGGCGCTCACCCGCGAGATGGGGGGGGGCTGATAGTAAGGAAATGGAACACGTCCCTAACAATCCCCGCCATAATCGAATCTTCTCCTGTCAACGCGCGGCGTAGGAAAGCCAACCTCGAGGCACGTTTGTGGCTCTCTAACTGTGGCATTCCCAGCCCCCCCCATGACACGGACGTTGTACACAGACTCGACTGTCGACCCGATTCCCGCGTCCCCTCCATGAAATGGAAGATAGCGAGAGCTCGAGCGCCTTCCGATGGTCGTCACAGAGAGGAAGTACGGACAATCGATAAAGAACAAGAGGGAAAATGTATGTAGCACACACCTCCGCCCTGCCCTCCACGGACAACCTCCGTCGATGCCAAGTCTGACCGACAGCGTCGACGTTTGCTCGTACTTCAGACCAATTTTTCTCCAGCTGGAGGTCGGGTCCAAACCACACTCCAAGAATGCGGACAGGACCGTCCATCCAACCGAAGGGACCCGGAAGATCGGCCCCCTTCCAGGCACCTAACCGCAAGCCGGACGACTTGTCGCGGTTAATCTTGGCCCCTGTCACTTTCTCGTACCGGTCAAGCGTCTTCTGTACCGCCTCAATGTCTCTGCGGGACGACACGAAAGCAGATACGTCATCGGCGTACGCAGAAGCCCTGACTTGAGCATCTCTAGGAACGGCGATTCCGCGTAGGGCCGGACTGCACGCCTCGTCCCTCAGCCGGCGAAGGAGAGACTCCAACGCCAAAGCATAAAGTAGAGGCGACAGTGGACAACCCTGACGAACCGACCTAGACAGACCAAAAGCGCTCGACAGCTTCCGGTTCACCTGTACCACAGCACTGTGGGAGCGATACAGGAGGCTAATCCAGCGGCAGAAGTCGGGTGTGAATCCGGCGGCCTGCAGGACAGCAGCATGTTAGCGATGGTCAACCCTATCAAATGCTTTGGACTGATCCAAATTGATCAGCGCGGCCTCGTCGTCGTCTTTTACACCCTCTATGATCGTGCGGATCAGATGCAGGTTGCTCTTAATTGTTCGGCCCCTCACAGAACAAGTCTACTCCGGACCCAACAGAGACTCGGCAACTGACTGCAAACACTCCTGCATGATCTTGGCCAAATTTTTTAACTCTGTGTTATCAGAGTTATGGGCCTGTAGTCATCTAGTTTCCCCCCAACACCCTTGCCCTTTTTTCAACAGCGTGTTCACACCCTTGGAAAACCTGCCGGAACCAGTTGTTGAACACCACAGTCAAAATCGGGACAAAGATGTGCGACAGCTTCAAGTACAATTCATAGGGAAAACCATCCAGACCGGGCGACTTGCCTCTGCCGACCTTCTTCAATGCCACGTAGACCTCGCCTTCCGTGATCTCTACCTCGCAGCTAGCCGCTTCAGTCTGCAAAAGCCGAGGAATGTCAGCCAATTAGCTGCGAAACTCGTCCTCACAAAGACAAGGCTCCTTGGTAAACCGGCTCTCGAAATGCCGCCGAAACGCTTCGCACATGTCGTCAGTGGCCCGAAGAGTGCCCCCCTCCGGGGTGTCGACTTGACGAATGTAACGATCGGAACCTCGACGAATCTCTTCCCTGCGCAGATCTTCGCCCATGTTCACAGCTTCGGAAGACATCTTGCCATTTAACCATGTCTAATTACTTGTCCCATGTAGCGCTCGCTATTTGAACGCTCCAAGGCCTCCCTAGCTAAGGCTATCTCTAGGGGATCCCCCCAGCCACCGTCGGGAAAGACTAGCATTAAGCGTCTTCACCTTCCCAGCTCTATCTACGGCGAGCCGTTTGCTGAAATCCGTGGTGAAAGAGCTAATCCTACACTTAAGACGATCACACCACTTATTCTCGATAACCGCCCCCACTAGCTCCCGATGCAATAAGCTAGTTAGCTGCTCCTGGAAGTCCCGCCTGTCCAGTAAAGACAGATTGAACTTCCAGTAACCAGCCATTCTAGGCCGATGGTCTAACGCCACAAGGGCACAAACGATTTTGTGGTCCGTATAGCCTACCCAGTGGAACGTGGGACAATCTAACAGCTCTATGTCGGCTCCTGTGAATAACATCCTGTCAATGTAGCTAACTACCTTGACCAACTATTAGTCCACGTCCACATTTTCTCCCCGGTATCTATCAACGAGACCAAAATCGTTGATCAGATCAACCAAGCTACGATCACTCCTGCACCCGCTAGCACCAAGCCCCCTGTCTAACTTGGGGTCCAGGACGGCTTTCCAGTCCCCCACTAAGACTAGGCGCGTAGAATCCACTAAGAACGGCCCCAACCGCCGAAAAAACGAAACTCGCTCTTCGCGGTCGTTGGGCGCATAAACGGCAACGACCCAAAACAAACCACTTTTCACGGCAATATCGGCCACGATCAACCGGCCCTCGGCATCGGTTTGCACAAGGTCAACCTTCGCATCTAGAGTCTGCTTAACCAACAAAGAAACTCCTCTGGCATCCCAGTCCCCATATGCTGAATAGACGACAAAGTCGTTAGACAGCACACACGCATCGGAACTGCAAACAAAATGGGTCTCTTCGATCGCGCCGACATCCACACCAAAGGACAAGAGATCCCGGAGCAGGCGGGCCGCCTTACCCCGATCGCTCAAGCTCTTCGCATTCAGCGTAGCTATCTTGATAGACATCTTTTAAGCCTGCAAAAAATTAAAAGAATAAGAGCAAAAACCTATTCACATACGGGGGGAAATCTGCGGGTGTCAGGACACTGACGGATTGTCCTAGGCTCTCTGTACCCAACTCTGTCGTCATCCTACCATCTGGGACAATCCCACCGACGTCCATAGGGTAGGTTAATTTAATTGCCCTGTACCCATCTCAAAAACCTTGGGAAAACATCCTTACACTCATGGATGTCGTGCCAAACTTTCAAGTGCCTCCCTGTCTCCCTAATATAAGTAATGATACAAGGAGCCTGAGGGAAATTCCGGGTGTCCTCCACCGATTTGCCATCCACGGAGAAGTAAGTTTGAAAAGCGGACCTAGTCGGGCTTTTCTATGCGCAGACAAGTCCTTCTCTAGTTCTTTCCTGTCTACCCTGCAGATTCACTCAGGTCCAGGGAAATATTTTTTCTTTTTCTTTTTTTCTTTTCTTTATCTAGGTGAGGCGGGGAAGGGGTAGATCTGTGCGGTGGGGGTGGATATAGGACCGAAGGATGAGGTGGAAGGAGAGGGAAACGAAGCACGGGAGGGGGAGGAAGGGTGACTCCTTGTTTTGGAGATTATAACTGCTCGTGTTGGGGATACAGGGACGGATAGGGACCCTGGTTGTGTCCATGTGCCCATCCGCCCTACTTCGCTCGACATGTTGGCTTATCACGACCCCTTCTTTTTCCTCCCTATTCCTCTTCAATGAAGAGACACGAGGGGAGCATTTGTTCCACCTCCATTTCGCCGCCGGGTTGCTGCTGCTTGCTCTTTTCTTGTTGTTGTTGTTCTTGCTGTTGTTCTTGCCGTTGTTGTTCTTGCTGTTGTTATTGTTGTTCTTGCTGTTGTTGTTGTAGCTGCTGTTGTTTAGGGGCCTGCTTTACCGGTTGTTTTTCTTTTTGCGACCCCTTCTGCCTTTGCGACTGTTTTCTATGATTTCTCTGCTCCTTCCCCTCCTTGGGCCGTTTCTGGGGCTGCCGTTGTTTCTTTGGGGTCGATACGTCTTGTTTTGGGGGCGAGGGTGCCCTTTCCTTACTAGGACACCTCACCGTCCTCCATTCACCATCTGGAGCCTTCTCCTTTACAGCTACTTCAGGAACTTCCGTTATTGCTGCTGGAGTTGCTACCAATGTCGCTGGGGCGTGACTGGAGGCTGAGTGTTCTTGGCGGGACATGCCATTGCCATATGCCCCAAAGTCCCGCACGACCAACAATACGGTCGGCGCCTCTCCAAGACCACCAACATCTGTCTATCTCGACACACTAGAACATTTGGTATTTCTTTGAAGGCCTGTCTATTCAGGGTCACCTGCAACACCATGTCCCCAGTTACAATGCCCGATTTACTGGTGATGGAAGACACCTCTTCTATTGGACCGTATTTGGAGAAGAATGCTCCCATTCGATCCTCGTTAATATCGGCGGGAACTCCGTGAAAAGTGATCTTAGTCCGTCTAGTGCCCATATATTCCGTTTGAAGCCTTAGTGACGGTGTGGTTAAAGTAATCCTTGTCAGCCTTTTTGCTTCCTCCTCACTTCCAAGCAAAATCTCCCACATCGCATGAGATCTCCTTGCCAACAACTTTGGGGAAATACTAAGGCCTTTCAAGGCTTCTTCAATTTTTTCCCTGATGACCCCTATTAGTTTCCAAATTTTCACATCGGAGGTCAACAGGGAAATTATCTTTACATTAACTGCTTCCAGGGCCTCCGGAATCTGAGAAATTCGTTACCCTGGAAATATTTCTCATGTTTTGCTCTTAAGTCAATATAATAGGCTGAATCATTTTTGGGCCTGTTTTCCGACCAGGCCGTTTTTTCCAGGTGACTTATTTTGCGTCAACACCGTGGATACATCCAAATTGTCCGCCATAGTGGAAAAATTTTCCACCACGGCTTAAAAATAAAAGTTTCGCCTTAAATGACTTGTTTTTAACGAAAAACAAACAAAAAATTCGAAGAAAAGACAAAAGAAAACAAATAAAAAAAACAAGAAAGTGGAAAATAAAAGTTAATACGCACAAAATAAGCAACAATTAAAATAAAACGAAAAAGGAAAATAAAATCTGAAATGAAAAGATGAATAACAAAAGGTTAAAGAAAGAAAAAGTAAACAAATAAAAACAAGTATGCACAAAGAAAAACTAAGAACTTGAAACTTTTAACAAAATAAAGTAAAAACTTAACAGTTGTATAGTCTGGTAGACTTTGGCTGAAGACAAAAATGTAGCACAGCACATTCAAAAAAGAAAGTAAGTCCCATAAATGACTTGTGTTTTGTTGAAAAGGGTACATATCAAAGGCTGGCAGTGAATATTCAGGAAAAAACATGACCGCCTTTATACACGGATTGAATATTTTGAGCCTTCTGATTGGTTAATTCTTCTATTGGTGAACTATAAAATGAGTCAGCTCATTTTGGCTGGCTCACTAGTACACCAAGGTAGTTGGCGGACTCTTTTCGAAATGGCTAGATGTTTGCTAATAGAATCTAAGTTACCCAAAAATCTGTGGGTCTATGCATTAAATACAGCCGTATATATAAGAAACCGTTGCTATAATAGTAACATTAAAAAGACTCCCTACGAGGCTTATACGAACTACAAACCCAACGTTAATGGTATGCATATTTTTGGTACAATTTGCTACACATATGTCAACTACAGGGTAAAACTAGATCCAAAAAGTGAAATAGGTATATTCATTGGCTATGACAAAACAAGCCCGATGATTTATTTCCCACAAAGTAAAATAATGAGGAAAATAAGATGCGTCAGATTTACAGATTCCTTTGAGCAAGTGGAGGATCCCGAAGAAAAGAACACGAACTAGTATGGTCTAATTATGAGATAGGACCTATAAATAGAAAACCTGTTCAAAATCCACAATTAAAGGAAGGTGTTATACCAGATGATATAGACGAGGAAAAATTAGACGCAAACCTTGAGTTAAAAGCAGATACAACCGAAGAGGAGGGGCAAATTCCGCGTTATCCGATCAGAAATAGAAGAAATCCAGACTATTTTGGAATGGGTCAATGTAATATCTGTGACATTGACTGTTGCTATTCGGTGCAATGTATCACGAAGAACTATCAAGAAGCCATAAATTCTGATAATTCCAAACGATGGATACATTTGAATTGAAAAAGGCCCCGGATGATAAAAATATTATCGGCAGCCGTTGGGTTTATACTATAAAGCGAACTGCGCATGGCTCGCCAGTGTATAAGGCTCGTTTTGTAGCTAAAGGATTCTCGCTGATATACGGAGAAGATTATGTAGAAACATTCAGTCCAACAACAAACATGACAACAATCAGAATTTTGATGCAAATGGCCGCACATTATGGTATGGATATACACGATATGGATGTTGAAGCAGCGTATTTAAATGTTCTGATTGACTATGAAATATACATAAAACCGCCAGAAGGTTTTGAACCAGGTGACAATTATGTATGGAGACTCAAAAAGTCACTATATGGGCTCAAACAAAGCGGAAGAACATGGAATAAATTACTACATTCCTATTTAATTGAACAACATTTTGAACACTCCCCAGTTGACCCATGCCTGTAAACAAGAATATTTAATAATGAAATATTAGTAATTCTGATTATTTGGGTCGACGATATGTTAATTGCTTCAAAATGTGAAGCTGCTCTATTAAAAATTAAAAATTCCTTAAATATAAGGTTTAAAATGACCGACTTGGGTCGACTATCATAGTTTCTTGGTATACAGTTCGAATTTAAGGACAACACTATTACAATGAATCAATCCAGATACATCGAAAAACTCTTATTTAAATTCAGCATGCAAAATTGAAAAACACGAACTACACCATATGAAATGGATTTAAACACAATTATGAATAATGAAGATGGTATAGTGGCGTGTGAGAAAGAATACGGAATGTTGATTGGAAGTCTTATTTACGTCATGACATCAACAAGGTCAGATATCTGCTATACGGTTACTAAATTGTCTCAAAACTTAAATAAACCGAAGACTGTGCATTTAACGAGAGCTAAGTTACGTTATTTAAAGGGAACTAAAAATCAATGCCTAGTATTTCGACAATAAAAAACCCCACTACAACTGGAAGGATTTTGTGATGCTGATTGGGCAAATTCACCAGATCGTAAAAGTATCACAAGCTATTGCTTTAGCTTGGCAAAAGATAATCCAATAATTAGCTGGAAATCTAAGAAACAGGGAATGATTTCACTTTCAACATGTGAGGCTGAATATGTTGCATTGTCGCAAGCAACACAAGAGGCTATTTTTCTTAAATTACCAATAAAAACTGTTAAAACACTAATAATAAGTGAGCCTATAACTATTTACTGTGATAATCAGGCCAGTATTCCTTTAGCTAAAAATCCAATCATACATCAAAGATCAAAGCATATTGACATTAAATATCAATTTGTTAGGGATCAGGTACAAAAGAAAACAGTACAAATTGAATATGTTCAATCGGAAACAAACGTGTCGGATTTGTTTACAAAGCCAATTACAAAATTGAAATTAGGGGCTTTCATTCCTGTCATATTTAGTACTGACCTATAAGGTCCTTATTAGTCCTGGGTAGGACGTAAATCTGCATCCATTAGTTATTGTCTTAAGAGACGTCAGTTTTTGGTATGAATGTGAGTCCTTAGTTTCGGGGTATAAACGTAAATAGTCCTACTTTTAGCCCAATCCTCCTTTCAATGACTTTCAGAATTACTCTGACCCGGAGTGGTAGGGCCTGTTTTAATGTGTCCCAGCTATGGGTAAAATAACTTTTTCCACTTTTTTGTTGTGATCACAAACCAAATTTATAATATTGTTATTAATGTTTATTAACCTAAAAAATTTAACAGTGGACAAAATGATATAACTAATTTTTGTGGATATTAAATTTAAAAAAAAAATTATTTTATGAATACTAAAGTATTTGTTCCATATGAATATTGACTTTAGTAATATTTTAAAAGAAGATTCCATAATGTACCCAAAATGGGGGGTGGAGTTTTTGGGTACCTTGGTAAACTAGTGAGCCAGCCGAAATGAGCTGACTCATTTTATAGTTCACCAATAGAAGATTTTAACCTATCAGAAGGCTCAAAATATTTAATAGACGTGTATGAAGGTGGCCATGTTTTTTTCCGGAATATTCACTGCCAGCCTTTGATATCGAAGACTGAAGAATTACGGAACAGCTTCTGGTGATATTGGCGATATAGTCAGATCCAGTAGAGTGTCTGACTCGTGAGTGTTAATATATTTAACGTTGTTTCATTGAACAGATTACGTACTGCGCTAGATTCTATATTCATAGACTATGGTGAACATGGTCAACACACTTTTCTTTCTTTCTTTAATATTCATTTCATAATCGTGACATTTTCTTTTCACTTTTCTTTCTTTCTTTTTGAATAATACTTTCATAGTGGTGGCGTCTTCAAATTTCTTCATTTTCTTTCTTTCATTCTTTCATTTTTTTTTTACATATTCATGACGTTTTCTCATGTTTTCTCTTCTTTCTCCTTTTCTTTCTCCATATTCATGACGACTTCTTTACATATCTTACATTCACTTTCTTTCTTTTTTACATATTCATGTCGTTTTCTCTCTCACTTCTTTCTTCCTTTTTCGTTCTCCTTTATACTTATAATTTGAAGGCCACTTAAAATAATTTAAACTGGCACAAGGCAACCAATTGTGAATTCCCAATGAGGCTTAAATTAACCAAGCAACAATAATTGTCAACTCCAAAACTTCGCTAATAATGAAAATAAATGGTGAAAATATGCCCAGAACGTAAGAAAAACAAAGTTTTTCGACAAAATATTTATGTTGTTATTAAGAGTAAAGACCAAATGATGTTTTCATCATTAAATTATAGTTTTGAATTCTCATTAGAATCTTCGAAAGTTTGGTTAAAAATTGTGTTTTTCTTGTGTCAATGGCTGACCATAAATTAGTCTGGGAAATTTGAGCAATTTTTGCGATGAAAACATATTGATTTGGAAATTCTTGGTAAAACCAAATAATTGTCGGATTTTAATGAAACTTTCAGAACTTATTCCCAAATGATGACGTTTTTTTTTGTTGTTTTTTTTTTTTTAGAAATGTTTGATTTTTTAGAAAATCTTGGTAAGTCCCCCCCACACACTTATTTAATTTTATGAAATTTTAAGAAATTCATTTTTGTATGGCTTCATTTTTATATTACTTGTAAGCACAAGTCTTTGGAGAATTTACATCATCACATTAATTTTGCCAAACCAACCCCCTAATTACGAAAAATCGGCTCTGGATTGTAAAATAAAAAATAATACTAAAACTAAGACATTATTTAATTAGGAAAGCTTTTAATTACTTTTATGAATAATATATATTATGAGCACTATTATGAAAAAAAAAAAAACGTTTCCATGAATACTGAATGTTTATAAAAATTATTTTTATTTAAAAAATAATAATTAGTAAATTTTATAAATTTTTAGATCTTTTAAAATTTTCTGTAACGTAGTGGTTAGGTGATATCGTTATAAAGTAAAACTTATATTCACTGATCATAAATGTAAAAGCTTTCTATAATTTAGCGACCCTCAAATTTTCTAAAAAGAATTTTGAATTTATTATTGTGTGTATAAACGTGAAGATTTTTTTATAAATAGTCATCTATACATGATATCATCAGAAAATATAGGCCGTAACTAAAGTAAATTTAAAATTTACTCGTAATTTTCTAACATTTCCCTAACATGCGTTTTCGTACGGCGATAAACCTCAATAAAGTATTAGAATGTTTAAAATATATTTTTTAGATTACTGGCTTGTCAAAATATTTCCGCTTTGCATACATCACACAATCGTCAGGTCATAGGTCAACATTCATTCATGCATTCATTTATAGAGTTATCGCATTTTATGGTAACCCCTCCCAGCAGTTGCCGGAAAGTTGTCAATGTTGACCGTTTTCAACCGTCTTCGAGAGTCCACTTATGGATTTACTTTCATATCCGTGTTTTTATTATATGAACGCAAGGCAGCGGAGGTTTAAAATCAGGGAAAATCCTTTCTTTAGAGGGACGGCATTCCTGGGCTGTCATGCTCTCTCTAACCGAAGCAGCTGGTTATGAGGAGCCAAGTCTCCGCCTTCCCCCAATCTTCAACTTGGAACTGGCCTTAGTTTTCGGAATTTATTTGAGACGCATACCACGGCAGCATTTTATAGGCAGTGGGAGTTTGTCCCCATTATCAACTCTAGGTAGGACAACCTTTGGAACATAATGTACGTATATAAACATGTTTTTTTAAAAGCATTTCACCCCGTGCAACTAGTATGCACGTGGTTACAGAGAGTGAAAGCAAGAGTAAAGAGGGGGGTTTTTGAGGAAAGGATGAAGAGAAGGACGGGGATCAAGATCAAGGTATCAGAAAATGTCGATTGACATTACATTTGAATATTTGAAGATTATAGCTATCAGGGAAGCAAGTAAGAGGAAGGGAGTTCCACTGTCGGGAAGTGCAAGAGAAGAAACTGTTGAAGTAGAAGAAGTGATTACATTTAACTTTCGACAGAGAACAGGTGGGATATCGCGTCTTTTGAAAATAAAATGATTTTGTAACGTTTATTTAGTTTGTAAAAAAATGTAGCAACATGATTCCGCTACAAGACAATTTGAAAATGTTTTTAAAAATTTTGACTCTTCATATATATAAGACATTGTTAAAAATTTTGACCCTGAAGATGAACAATGATGTTCGAAAGTACTCGGTTATCTTACGAACAATATATATTTCGAGATAATTTTCAAATAAAAAGTCTCATTAGAAAATATGAGAAAATTAAAAAGAGAATATGCAGGAATATAGTGTCTTTGACATTCAACACAACATGTTTAAAAGAAAAGTTGCTGCCAAATTACACACACACACACACACACACACACACACACATATATATATATATATATATATATATATATATATATATATGTGTGTGTGTGTGTGTGTGTGTGTGTGTGTGTTAATGTGTCGGATAAAACTGACTTTATCACTGAGGGTAGATTGTCAATTGAGCATTGCGAAAAAAACATCACTTAGCGATGGAGAGTGAGACTGAAGTTTCTCAGCAGAAGTCGAGGGACTTTCCTGGGTTGTGATTGTTACGTCAGGTTTGGCTATGAGCAATGTTCACTTGACTTTTATAGCACTCATAAAAACGAGCTGGAAAAAGGCGACGAACAGGTTTGAGACGAGCGGGTTGGCTTTGAATCTTTCGAAATGCCGTTAATCGATATGGTTGGATTCGGTAAACTCCATCAACCCCCCAGAAAGAAGAGACAAGGAGCAGAAAACATCCCGTGTTAGGAAAAAAAATCAGAATCTTTGAATCTTTGGACAAGAGAGCAGAAACTTTGTCAGCAAGTCTTCTAAGCATTTTATGGAAAGGACAGAGAAACAGAAGAAAAATTAAGAAAGACGTTCGCGATAAAATTGAGGGAAAGAATATATCTATTTTGTCTTTTTTTTACTTTTTTTATCTTTTCTTATTTTTTCTTTTCTTTTCTTCCCTTTTCCTCTTTTCAATTTTCTTTCTTTTTTAGTTTTACATTTCGACTTTCGACTTTATTTTTTCTATCTTTGTTTCTTTTTATTTCTTTCATAATAAAATGACGTCTGTTATTTTCCAATTTTCATTTTCTCATTCCTTTAATTTCTGCTTTTTCTTTCTTTCACTTCTTTTCTCGAATCTCTCTCAACCGATTTTCCCTTTCTTTTCTCATTCTATCTTCTATTCCCCTCTTCCTTATTTCCTTTCTTGGCTTGCATTTTGATCTTTTTTATTTGTTTTTTTTCTCTTTCTTTTCTCTCTCATGTTTTTTTATTAATTGTTTTTTGTTCTTTCCTTTTTTCCTAAGTCTTTCTTAACTCATTTCTCTCTCTCTCTCTTTTAATTCTTTTCCACTTTTACATCTCTTTTTTCCTTCAATGCGTTCTCATATCTTTCTTCTTCACGCTTTTCTTTTTTCTCCTTTATTTTCTTTCCTTTTCTTTCTATTTATTTCAAGTATTTTTTTCATCGTTTCTTAATTCTTCTACTTTTCTTCAAATTCATTTTTTTCTATATTCTCTTCGCTCTTTTCCTTTTCTTTCTATCTTTTTTCTCACCCTTTTCTCGTTTTTCTTTTTCTTTTTTCACTCTTATCTGTCTTTTCTTTTCTCTCTTTTCTTTTTTTCTATCTTTTCTTTTTCTATCATCTCTTTTCTTTTTCTTTTTTCTTTTCTTTTCTCAATTTTCGTTTCTCTCATTTTTTTTCTCTCTTTTCTTATTCGTTTCTCTTTTTCATTTTTCTTTTTTCATTTCTTTTCTCTCTTTTCTTTTTCTTTCCTCTCTTTTCTTTTACTTTTTTCTTTTTCTTTTCTCTCTTTTCTATTCTCTCTTTTCATTTCTCTCTTCTTTTTCGAATTTCTCTTTTCTTTTTTTTCTCTTTTTTCTTTTCGCGCTTTTCTTTTTATTTTCTTTCATTTCTTTTCCTTTTCACTCTATTCTTTTTCCTTTTTCTTCTCTCTCTTTTCTTTTCTCTCTTTTCATTTTCTGTTCTCTATTTTCTTTTCTCTCTTTTCTTTTCTCTCGTATTTTTCTCTCGTATTTTTCTCTCTTTTCTTTTTCGTTTTTCTCTGTTCTTTTTCTTCTCTCTCTTTTCTTTTCTCTCTTTTCTTTTGTCTCGTTTTTCTCTCTTTTCTTTATCTATTCTCTCTTTTCTTTTTCTTTTCTCTTTTTTCTTTTCTCTCTTTTCTTTTTCTGTTCTCCCTTTTGTTTTCTCTTTTGTTTTCTCTTGTATTTTTCTCTCGTATTTTTCTCTTTTCTTTTTCTTTTCTCTCTTTTCTTTTTCTTTTTTCTTTTCTTTTCTCTCTTTATTTCTCTCATTTCTTTTTCTTTTGAATCTTTTCTTTTCTCGCGTTTCTTTTTCTTTTCTCTCTTTTCTTTTTTCTCTTTTCTTTTCTCTCTTTTCTTTTCTCTCTTTTCTTTTCTCTCGTTTTTTTCTCTCGTTTCTTTTTCTTTTCACTTTTTATTTTCGCTCTTTTCTTTTTCTTATCTCTCTTATTTTCGCTCTTGTCTTTTCTTTTCTCTCTTTTCTTTTCTCTCTTTCCGTTTCTCTTTTTCTTTCACACTTTTCTTTTTTTTCTTTTCTTTTCTCTCTTTTCTTTTCTCTTTTTCTTTTTCTTTTCTCTCTTTTATTTTTCTTTTTTACTTTTCTTTTTCCTTTCTTCTGTTCTTTTTTCACTTTTCTTTTTCTTTTCGCTCTTTTTTCTCTCTTTACTTTTTCTTTTCTCTTTTTTCTTTTCTCTTTTACCCTTTCCTTTTCTGTCTTTTTTCCCTTTCTTTTCTCTTTTCGTTTTCATTTCTCACTTTCCCTTATCTTTTATTTTACTTTCCTCATGTTTTCTGATTTTCTTTTTATTATCCATTTTCGTTTTTGCTTTTCTCCTCTTCTCTTCGCTTCTTTCTTTGTCCCTTTGCTTTTATCACTTTCTTTTTCTTTTATTTTGACCCTTTTCTTTTTCTTTTCTCCTCTTCTATTCTTTGTCCCTTTTCTTTTATCTCTTTTCTCTTTTCTTTTACTTTTTTCTTTTCTTTTCTCCATTTTCTTTTTTCTCCTCTTCTCTTCACGTCTTTCTTTGTCCCTTTGCTTTTATCACTTTCCTTTTTAATTTTTACTTTCATTTTTCTGTTTTCTTTTTCTTTTCTCCTCTTTACATCCCTTCTTTCTTTGACCCTTTCATTTTATCTTTTTTCTTTTCTTTTCTCCTGTTCTCTTCCCTTCTTTCTTTGTCCCTTTACTTTTATATCTTTTCTTTTTTGTTTTTCTTTTCTTTTCTCCCTCTTCTTTTTTCTCCTCTTCTCTTCTCTTCTCTTCTCTTCTCTTCTCTTCTCTTCCCTTCTTTCTTTGTCCTTTTACTTTTATCTCTTTTCCTTTTTCTTTTCTTTACTCTGTTTTCTTTTTCTTTTCTCCTCTTCTCTTCCCTTCTTTCATTATCCCTTTGCTTTTCTCTCTTTTCTTTTTTCTTTTATTTTCTCCCTTTTCTTTTTCTTTTCTCCTCTTCTCTTCCCTTCTTTCTTTGTCCCTTTGCTTTCATCTCTTTCTTTTTCTTTTTTCTTTTATTTTCTCTCTTTTCTCTTTCTTTTCTTCCTCTTTTCTTCCCTTCTTTCTTTGTCCCTTTATTTTTATCTCTTTCTTTTTTTCTTTTCTTTTCTCCCTTTTCTTTTTCTTTTCTCCTCTTCTCTTCCCTTCTTTCTTTGTCCCTTTGCTTTTCTCTCTTTTCTTTTTCTTTTTTCTCTTCTTTTATCTCTTTTCTTTTTCTTTTCTCCTCTTTTCTTCCCTTATTTCTTTGTCCCTTTACTTTTATCTCTTTACTTTTTCTCTATTCTTTTCTTGTCTCTCTTTTCCTTTTCTTTTCTCCTCTTCTCTTTGTTGTTATTCTTATCACGCTTTTTACTTTTCTTCTCTGTTTGGTTCTGTCTTCCTGTCACTAATTTCGCTTCTTTTCTAGAATCTATCTTTGTCCTTTTTTTGACTGTTTTTATTCTCTTTCAACTCTTTCTTTTTTCATTCTTTCCTTCATTTCCCCTTTAATTCGCCTTTTTTTACTTATCTTTATTTTAGTTCATTTCTTCTTTCTCTTCTTCGTTTCTATATTTTTTCTTCTTTTTTTGTTTTATAGGGCTCCCTTGCTTCCTTTTTCTTTTCCTTTTCCCACTCTTTTCTTTTTTCTTTATTTTACATATCTTCTTTTCTATCTTCATTTCTTCTCGTCTATCTCTATTTCTTTTCTACTTTTCCTTGCTTTCCTTTCTCTTTTCTTTTTTCTTCACTCTCTTTCTTTTTTTTTTCTACTTTCTCTTCCTCTGGTTGTAATCGTTTCTATCTTTCTTACTTTCTTCTCCATCTTTCTCTCGGCACCATGCTCTTTTCTTATTTCTTTTTGTCTCTTTTTCCTTCCTTCTTTTACAAATAAACTTTTCTTCTTCAAATTCTATTTCTCTTCTTTCTCTTTTTTTGATATTGGCCTATCTCTACTTCTTCTTTATTTTTTTCCTCTTTTCTTTTTCTCATCTTCCTTTTTTTTCATTTTCTATTTGTCTGTTTCTCTGTTTATCATTCTTTCTTTTTTCTTCATCAGCATTTCTCTTTTTTCTTCTTTTTTCTTTCTTATACTCTCATTCATTGTATATCATTTTTCTCTTCATTTTCTTTCTTCTCTCTTCCCTTTCATCTGTCTTTTCTTCTCTCTTCCCGTTCATCTTTTTTTCTTCTCTTTTCTTTTCATCTCTCTTTTCTTCTCTATTCCCTTTCATCTCTCTTTTATTCTCTCTTCCCTTTCATCTCTCTTTTCGTCTCTTTTCCTTTTCATCTCTCTTTTCTTCTCTATTACCTTTCATCTCACTTTTCTTCTCTCTTCTCTTTCATCTCTCTTTTCTTCTCTCTTCCCTTTCTTTTCTTCTATTTTTTCGAATATTCTATATCTTCTCCAAGTTCTACATGTCTCCTTCTTCTTTTTCATCGTCGTCTTCCTTCTTTTTCCTCTTTGTATCTCTCTACATTACTTTTTCAAAAACTATTTGAGTTGATTTAGAAAAAAACAGAAATCATTGTATTTTTACCGCGGTTATATTAATGGTGTCCTCTAGATCGGAGAAATGAACTTTTAATTCATTTAATGATTATACATTGCTTGATCCTGTGAATACCGATTAAGTCAGCTAGTAGTGATATTATAATTATTAGTTTTGCCCACAAAGGCATCTCTTGACTGTTGTAATCTGCTTATAAAACATTTTGTTTTATCAATTTTATTCTTTCTCTTACAGAATATAAAAAAGACAGAAATAATTGTGATTTTAATCATTAAAACTCGGCAAAAAACGTCTTCTCATTTTCCATTAATCAGCAACGTTGCTTCTTTTGAGTGACACCAAAGGATACAGCTCAATCATACGGCTGAGGGCTTAAAGGTTTGAGGTTGTATTTCTTAAACACGAACAGCTTATTAACGTTAACATTAACCTTAAAATGAAATAATTCTCTAGGTATTTGAAAAATTTACATTAATTCTCTCGCACGATTAAGAAGGTCGGAAATGTGGATTGAATATAATAATAATGATCTTTTTTTGTCTAATCATTTCATCCAAATCAACGCAATAAAGTCACTAAGACGCAAGGGATTTATCAAGTGTGAGAGAATATGAGAAAAAGAAAACATTCTTATTGAGAAAGAATAAAAAACAGGAATTACGAAAACAAAAGATAAGGAATGAAAATTACATTTCGACTTTTGAAGATGAAAGTTGACTGGAAAGCAAGAAGCCAGAAGAGGAAAGAAAGTGTTAGCATAGAACTCACGATTATATTTAGTCATTTGAATTTTAAAATGAGAACTTGCCGCTAATCTGGTAGTACGTTTAAATTCATAAATGTTAGGTTCTAAAGAGGAAAGATCGCCACAACAATCACCATGGAAATATTCATAGCAAAGGCACAGGAAGCTACATTATGGTGGTAAAAAGTGACTGGAGCAGATTGTTAGAAGAGCTAAACTAGACATTTGAACTACGGCGGATAACTTTTAACTAGGGGTGCTAATTAAAGTTTAAAATAAACCCAAAGATGTTGAATATCGAGTGAGGATCGAACTAATTACACAGGCGAAGAAATAACCCAATAATTTGAAATAAAACCAACGTCATAATTTTATATGGTCGATTAATTAATTTTATATGGTCGATAGCAAATGTTCAGATAAGAAATGTTATCTTTCTCCGGATTCAAAAAATGGAAATCCTAAATAATCGGTGGCTGGGCGGATTTTAGTACAAAACTTTATTATGGCTTTAAATATATATATTAATATATTAAAAAAAATATATTAAAACAAAGAGGTAGGAAGATAAATCCCCCCCAACCCCCCGGACCCCCCTTACTGATCGTAAAATGATGATTCGAAAAATATAACAAAAGAAAAGAAGAAAAAAAAAGAGCTAGCTGGTTACAGATCCTTGCTCCTCAAAGCTCAATCGAAGACAAAACATAAATATGTGTAAAACGACAAAAAAAAAACGAACAGGAAAAATACTACCAGCGAAACAGTAAATATAAATTAGAGACATATATATATATTAAGACATTTTTATGTTCAACATTCTTTTTTATAGATACAAATATTTAAGTAAATGCTCTGTTTACAATAAACAGTATTAAACAAATTTACCGGCCTGAATGTCCGAGAAATTTTCAAGGAAAATTTTCGGCCTCCGACAGGAATCGAACCTGTATCCTATACGGAACTGTCATATAGCCTGACGTGCCTTAACCGGTTCGGCCACAAAGGAGCATTCGGTTAGCAAGGTCGATTTTACTGTCTTTAAACTTCAATCTTCTATGATTCTCTCACGTACATTCATATCTGCTCATGGCGTATCAAATGTAAACAAATGACGTCACACATTATGAAATGGACAAAATCCGACATTTATTTTAAGACAATTTTATGTTTATACATTCTTTTTATAGATACAAATATTTAAGTAAATGCTCTGTTTTATAATAAACAGTATTAACAACATTTAGCGGCCTGAATGTCCGAGAAATTATATATATCTATATATGTCGGTGCTTGCAGAGGAAATGTTCTTGGTTATGACTGAGACGGATTTCAACTAAACAAAAGCAGTATAAAACAAGAACTCTGGACAGTTTATTCACAATTCTTATCCCGATGTGCAACACCTTATTTGAAAACAGGAAAAATACAATAAAAATTAAACAGAAAAGCCTCGGTAAAGAAAATTTTACCTTTTGACTTTATTCATATGTTTTAATTTATATCTGTATTTCCAAACATCCACACCCCCACACACACATGCATACCCGTATACACACACGCACACATATATATGTATATATGCAGAAATATAGTTTTAAGGTGTGCTATATTTATGGGATAAAGTGCTCAATATCAGAGATAGAGCGTATGTAAATGTAAATATAAAAGTGAACATTGAAGTCAAGACTCAGAGGCGATAGCTGTTTCATTCTAGACGAAATCGTCATATATATATATATATATATATATATATATATATATATATATATATATATATATATATGTTTTGAACAATAAAAATATTTTAAAAATTAAAATTTTCAAACACACTGGGTTGTACATTAATTTGTTTTATTATTTCAAGTAGGTTACTCGACTAGTTTAGGCCATCATCAGGAGAGAAAAATCCTTGCTTTTTAGTAGCAGTGAACTACAGGAGTGAATGACTGTTTCTGAAGAAAGTGAACTTTATCGGTGGTTATCATTTGTTTTTATCGTTAATTTTGGTCGGTCCTTCCTGTGTTGGTCAAATCGCCTCTTTGAAGTTGTTTTTAGAGGATGGGAAATTCCTGACTTTAAGAATTCCCTCCTTGGTCATTTTGACAGTTATATTGTTTGCTGGGAATGGGATGTGTGTGTTAAGTGCATGTTATCTTTTAGTTCTTTGGGAGTGTGTATGATATGTGTATGTGTATATATTAGCATAAGTGTTTGTGTATAAGTGTGAGACCTCCACACTTCTGCAAGCATCTCTTTCTTGTGTGAGTGAGAAATGTTGGCATGACTTGATTTATGGGGTTATATATTAAGTCTATCTATCTATCTATCTATTTATCTATCTATCTATCTACTTGTGTGTGCGTGTAAAAATTTCAGATAGAGTATATCTGTTTTTTTATGGAGTTTAAATAGTAATGGGTTTATTTTGAAACGTGCAGGAATTCTAAAACTTCGACACTCCATTTCCGATGCTAAATAAGGTGTGATTTATACTGGGTGACAGATGTTTTATGCTAAGGGACTCTCTCACATCGAGCTGTTTTCATTAACGGGATCTATAGAAGGCGGTTGTGTCATCATTCAGAAACTTCCTCATGTTAAATTGTAGGTGGCTACGTGACATTTTTTGGCACATTTGTCTGGTAACTAATACGCGAGGAGTCTATTCAAGGAGGTAGTTGTATGACCGATATATCTAATTGATTTATAACAAGAAACACACTCTTGTACTGGTCAGTGATACTTATACACTATATTAGTCATCGCTAGTGTAGATTTTATAGGGTTATTTTGTAGGTTTATTTTATAGGTTTATTTTATAGGGTTATTTTATAGGGTTATTTTGATTATTTTTTCGGGTTTCCATTTTCTGTGATATATTATAGGTTTTCGATGTTTTTTCGGCATTTACGTCAGAAATATGGAGTTTAATTATTTGCCGTATAGCGAATTCATCCTGTTCGTAAGTATAGTACCTCCGGTTGCAGCAAAATAAGTTGCTGCTTTATAGTATGATATTTTTTTTATTACTGATGTATTTTTTGTAAGAATTATTTTATTTGTTCCCGTCCTGGGTATGACGATAAACTATGTCAAACAGCAAGTCCTCTGATCAGGAGGTTTTGAGGAGTGTGGAGCCAGTTCTTATTTGCAGGTATTCCCAGGTCCACTCTGAATAGGGGTGGTAGCACCTGTTAGGGTCCCAGCTATGGGCAAATAGTTAAATCCCATACTGGCTTCAAAACATTATGAAAGTGTAAAAATAGGTTTTGATACAAGAAATACTTTGTAAAAAAATATTACCAGCAATACATTTTTGAAAAAAAAAAAAGAAAAGAAGATATAACCAACTATAGTTTTTTTTAAGACAAAAATATTACCAGAAATAGATTAAAAAAAAGAAAAAATATTACCAGCAATAAAAAATTTGTCGGCATTAAATACCCATTGAAGTTGAGATCCCGTAAAACAAACCAAACCAAACCTTTATTTGTTCATCGATGATGCGGTTTTTAGCTAATTTTTGTTATATGTATTTTACTTCATTCAGAAATATTTTCTGGGAATAATTTAGGTGTGCTCTATTTAGGTGACTTTTATTTTATAACTTTCAGGTCATTTGTAATCATAGTTTACAAGACAAGAGTTCTAAAGTTAAATACTTTGGATTTTAGTTCTATAGAAACGCCAAGAAATGGGATTCTGTTATTAACAACGATATTTCGTATTTAAATTTAAGTCCAAAGATTTT
>OZ038493.1:5158834-5163834 GCA_964036315.1 Acanthosepion esculentum
AAGGCGTTGGTTTCGAAAATTCAAGTCGGGAGATTTGTCTCTCCATGATGAGCCTCGCAGTGGACGACCACAGGTCTTGAATGACGGAGTCCCGAAGGCGGCCATTGAAGATGACAGTAGTCTAACGTGTGGTGAACTTGCAAGACAGTTCAATGTTTCCGATGAAACAGACTTCACCTGCACCGCCTAGGTAAGACGTACAAACTGAGCAAGTGGGTTCCGCAAACGCTGTTGGAGGTCCACAGGACAACGAGTGGCAGCCTGCGTATCGCTGCTTTCTCGCCACCATAACGGATCAATGACGGGGACGTTAGTAAATATTTACTATTGAAACTATTGATATAATTACTAATTACATCTATAACAACCCTCTTATGCAACCTCTTAAAATTAATCCGAATATACTCACAAAAATCCTTTTAATCTGCACTACAGAGGTTCCTTTCTATGACCACCTTAATAATATTGATTTACAGGTGGACGGCGTCTCTATGGGATCTGTCCTTGGTCCAACATTTAGCAATTTTTATATGTCACATCTTGAAGATAAAATTTTCGGTATTATTGAAACACCGAGCATATACCTCCGTTATGTTGATGATATCCTTATACTTGCTAAAAATTTTGATGAATTAACCTTTTTGCAACAAGCCTTTAAAAATAATTCAGTACTTAATTTTACACATGAACTAACTAAAGATAATAATATCCCTTTTTTGGATGTTTTAATAGATACTAGTAATGACACTTTTACCACTTCTGTATACAAAAAACCTACAAGTGATAACAATTGTACACTCAACTATCTTAGTGAATGCCCCATTAAATATAAATGGTCAATAATTTCTAACCTAGTTACTAGAGCAAAACTTATCTCTTCTACCAATAAAATATTTCATAAACAATTGACTAACATCAAGCAAACCCTTATTAATAACGGTTTTCCTAACTATCTAGTTGATAATGAATTTGATAGATACTTCTCAGACCTAACAAGAGATACACCAAGAAAATTATCCGCAATTAACCTCTTTTACAGAGGACAAATGCATAGACAATACAGCATGGATGAAAAGGCCCTTAAGTCTATAATACACCATAATGTGTTTCCTGTTGATTCCAACAAGGCCTTAAAACTTAATATATATTATAGTAAATTTAAAATGTCTAACCTGATAATGAGTAATAATCATTCTCCAGTTGCTGTAGTTGTTGATAGAACCAATGTTGTGTATGAGTTTAAATGCCCCATGGAAGAATGTTCTTCTAATCCACATACATATATTGGGTTTACAACCACCCGGATCTCCAGAAGATTGACTCTGCATCTAAATAATACTAGCTCCATTAAACAACATATTAAGTCACATACTGTTTCCCTTACGCAATCTGATATACGTAAAATACTTGTAGAAAATACTAAAATTATAGATAAACATACAGACATTAGACGCCTTAAAATCTTAGAGGCATTACATATTAAAAGAAAAAGACCTCTTATTAATCGTATAGATTATAACATATCTGGTAATATATTGCAATGTTTATAATATATTTAAATTTTGTAGCGTATTCTTCGATCTTTTGGCTTGTGAATCGGAAATCTTTTTCACGCTGTCACATGATAAAAATCTACGCCATGCACGTGATATAACATCATCGCGTCTTTTGAATTTAAAAGGATTTTAACGTTTTTAGTTTGTAAAAAAGTAGCAACATGATTACGCTACAAGATAATTGGCAAATGTTTGTTTAAAAAAAAAAAAAAAAAATTTTGACTAAAATATTGACCCTGAAGATGAACAATGATGTTCGAAAGCGCTAGGTCATCGTATGGACAATACATATTTCGAAACTATTTTCAAATAAAAAGTCTCATTAGAGAATATGAGAAAATTCAAAAGAAAATATGTAAGACTATGTTGTCTTTAACATTCAACACTACATGTTTGAAAGAAAAGTTGCTGCCAAATTACACACACACACACACACACACATATATATATATATATATATATTTAGTTTACGAAAAACTAGGTAATCCGTATGGGTAGACCCAAGGAGGATAAAATCCAGAGAGCTCAATGTAAATCAGAGCTGATAATTTAAATGAAAACAGACCACTTTAAGGTTCCATGTAATAAATTATTTCACCACAGCCCTTTTAAAGGACCGCGGATCACCAGACTTTACTTCCAAAGGTTGAAACGAAAAATGAAAAAAAATTTACACATTTTTGACGGGCAGTACTAAGCATATGTAAATTAACGAAGTGAGGAAGTGAGGGGTGGAGAGACATGATTGAGTTAGATGTAATTTATTCTTTCAAATTTAATATTGTTTGAGGAAATCCAGACATTGACACATTTAATCGGTTAACTTAACGGAAGTTATATATTGATATAGAAGGGGGAGAGGAGAAAAAAGACTTAAAGGGGAAAAGAGAGAAAGAAGTCATGAGAGAAAGTGTCACTAACTCTCTTTGGAATGAAAGGCCCGAAATAGGCGCTGTTGTTTTGCTTTGAGAGTTCATAAATATTATAATGTTTGATATAAGTTTGAATGTTTAAACAGTCGATAAGGAATTTAATATGTTTGATAGCGATTTAAGTTTTTTTAAAAACTTTATTACAAAAATTTTGGGGATTTGATATGAAATAGTCGATTAGAAAAATATTCATAGAATTTACATTAAAATACTAAAATTTTATTTTCAAATATAAGTTTACTTCTCGTTGTAATTGATTATTAAGGTGATATCTCAATCAGTTTGAATTTTATTCATGAATTTAATTTGCGACTATTTTGAGATTGGTAATTTCTCTTACTTAAAGTTTAGTTTTTAAGTTAATATGCAGTGATTTTTTAAGGTAATATTAGAGATCTTGCTCTGTCATATATTGTATACACATCCATGCAAGTTTCACATATACATACGTTCTTTTACATGTGCAGTCACTCATACAGGTACACATGTACCGATATACACGGGTAATTTCATGTATTAATACCTACATATATCTTTTTAAATGTAAGAGTGAAAACGAAAAGTATTAAATATGGGAAGCCGTTGGTATAAACCAATGGTTACTGTTATAAATTATGGCGTTTACGAATATTTGTGGAGATTTCATAGTTTATTTTGTTCAGGTTAGGTTTCGCGTGGTCATGTGTGACGTCATGTTATACGGTGCGATTTTCGCTTCCAGCGTCTTGTATGCACGAGTTTGTCGTTGCTTGGAAATCTTCCCTGTAAACAAAAACAGACTATCAATATTGTTTTGTCTGTGTATTGCCGAAAGCTTAGATAGGATTAAAAAATATGTATCAATATGGTGATTTTCTTTCTTCTTTTAATGATAATGTTATTAAGCATGTCAGACGATATGAAAGGAATTTACATTAAATAAATAGACAAAACTTGTCTATATCCTTTAAAAGGAAATATGCATCAATGAGAAAATGCTGCCTATATATATGTATGTGTGTATAAAAGTGAACACTGAAGTCAACATTCAGAGGCGACAGACTGTTTCATGCTAGATATATATGATAAAATATAGTTTTAAGGTATGCTATATTTATTGGTTAAGTGCCCAATATCAGAGATAGAGCGTATGTCAATATAAAAGTGGACATTGAATTCAACATCTAGACGCAATTGTCAGGCCACCAACATATATATATATATATATATATATATATATATATATATATATATATATATATATATATATATATATATGCACATTTCATTAAAAACAACTGACAAGGTGCTTTTATTTAGTTTTTTTTATATAATTTCTCATGCGATCTAATAATGTTTTTCTTTTCAGATGATAAATTATATAAAAACTGTCCGAATGTTCTTTTTATCCGAGCGCTTTCGGCTATACATATTGTTATATGTATGTTTTATAAAATGTTTCATTTTTTTGTTTAAAAACACGGTCAAGATATTATGTCCATGTTCAAAGTTAATATTATTAAATGTAAATAAACGAATATATATATATATATATATATATATATATATATATATATATATATATATATATATCATACCATAATTGCACATTAGGTATTTCACTAAAGTATTGACCAAAGATACAAAAGCAATACAATGTAAATTGTACTTAACTATAATGTATTCATGTTTTCAGCAAATGCCGGCTGCAGTTTGAACTCTGTACGACAACTTCATTCACACATGCGATTATTTTTTGGAAGGTGGAGGGTGTTTGTGTGTGCGCGCGCGCGCGCGCGTGTGTGTGTTTGTGTGTGTGCGTGTCTAATCGGATGTTTCTGACGACGTAAAAAGCAATGCAGTTCTTTCTTTTTTTTTCTTTTCTTGTATGGACAAAATTTCACTCTCATAAACTCGGGATTAATACGCTTAATACGTCTGTATTTCTTATATCTGCTTTCAATTTTGTTTTCAATTTCTCGGCGGACGGCGCCCTCCTCCATCTCCTCTCGTTAACACTGAAGCTGGCCTTTCTCGCTCGGATCCCTCATTGCAAATGAAACGTTCTCGGTTTTGCAAGATCGGACGCTCGTTCTGATTGGATTACGAATGAAATAATAATCTACTCGGGAGAAAAAGTATGAAAAGAGTGAAGAGATAATACAGAAAATAAAACAAAAAACGTCGAAATGAAATGAGAATATACACACGCGTTCTTCAATCGTCTGAAATTCTTGTTGGCTTCCGTTTTCTTGTTTTTTTTCTTCATTGCGAGTACCACTTGGCGTCCTACGCACAGGCAAATCAATTCATATCTATCAGCCTACAGCACCTCGACGTGGTGTAATGGTTAACATGCTTGTCTCGCTAGATCAATTACAACTGAATAGGTGAGTTCGATCCTCACTGCGTGCCTAATACTTCAAGCCCTGTGCCACATCTAAGTTAGCCTTAGAAAATCACTATGTCAATCTATTTATCGCGGTCAATTATTATTTATCTATCTTGGTCTATTCACATCAATGTATTTATC
>OZ038493.1:5168834-5203834 GCA_964036315.1 Acanthosepion esculentum
ATATATATATATATATATATATATATATATATATAAGTGAACATTGAAGACAATACCCAGAGGCGACTGTCTGCTTCATGTTAAATGCAATCGTCAGGTCATCCATTTAGCATGAAACAAATTCTTGCTTCTAGGTTCTGACTTCAATGTCCACTTTTACATTTACATAACACATAAATATAGCATACCTTAAAATTATAGTTCATTATATATATATATTATCATTTAACCCCCCAAGCAAGGCGGGAGTGCTACTAGTACGCTAGAGTGTAATTAAGGGAAAGAACTCCGTATGGGGGGGGGGGCGTTTGAAGAAAGAATAAAATGAAGAACGGAGAAGGATAAAAATAGGAATGGGGAACACGGCAACAGCAGACAACGATTGATATTACCTTTAAATTTTGAAGATTATAGTTATCAGGGAAATAAGTATAGGGAAAGGGAGATCCACTGTCCGGAAGTGCGAGAGTATATATATATATATATATATATATATATATATATATATATATATATTTATGTATTAGAAAGAAAACGTCTCAATGTATTTAGTAATAGATTTTACCTGTAGAAATGAGGCCTAAAATAAAATCTAGCCTTCAATCCGACATTAATTTACTTTTATTGGCCACATCGGCAACTAATTTCCAAACTCATATGTGTTTCATAACTATTTGACTTACTCTTCATTCACACGCACACCCGCTCATATTATATATATATATATATATATATATATATATATATATATATATATATATATATATATAAAGGGTGGTACTCGTTTGGAAAAATCTCAGATAGCTCAACTTGCAGTAGAACAAATCGGTACCAGAGGAAAAATGGGGAATAAAAAAAAAGAACCAAGAACATTAAACCAAGGCGAAAACAATCGTCCAGAGTTTCAGCTCCAAGTCCAAAGAAAAAAAAAACTAAAACGAGTAAAAATGATAACTACGTAATGTGCTCAATACACTAAGTAGAGCAAAACCTAAAATAATCCTAAGAAGCCAGAAAAACTTACCTTCACGGATCTTCAGGGTAATGCTAAGCATTGAGCCAGCATTACCCTGAAGATCCGTTTAGGTGAAACCTAGGTAAGTTTTCCTGGCTCCTTAGGATTATCATTCATATATATATATATATATATATATATATATATATATATATACAAGGCTCAAATACTAATATTCCATGTTTATAATTTATGTGTGTGAATATGTGTGAATATATATATATATATATACATATACATATATATATATATATATATATATATATATATATATATATATATATATATATATATATATAACTTTAAATGTCATTGTCTATATAATTTATCTATACATTTTACATAAATGCGATGTGTGAGTATAGACAAGCATATATGAACGTATTAAGTAATAGGTTTTATCTATTGAAATTAGGTAGAAAATAAGATATTAATGTCCAAGCGTCAGCAGCATATCTTGTAGTATCTATGCAACGTAATAATGATATTATTATTTTTTTTTTCTAATTTGTCACGCCATCTGTATATAGTGGAGTAAGTATTGCGTACTACACACACACACACACACACACACACACACACACATATATATATATTTCTCTTTCTAAAGCTCGTCCAAATTTGTTTGTTTATCTCACATTCTTTTTGTTAAATACGAATAGAGAATTACTTGTCGTCTTCTTTATAGAATTCGTGGTAAATACGGAACCATTTTTTTTTTTTTACTTTTTTTTTTACTTTTTCTTCATTTTATTGTCTTCGTTTCTTTTCGCTTTTACCTACCTGGAAATATCATTTTGGGAGTTGACGCTGCCTGGAAATAAAAAGAGAAATTGGAAAACATCTTTGAACACACCATCTTTTGCCCACCTCCTCTTCACGGCCCAACGCTGACATCCTCCTATGAACCAATCTCCGTGACCAGCGAGAGATTCATTATCCGAAATATAAAACACAAGCCATTCATTTCTATCTATTTAATCATAGCCATATACCAATTTCACCCGATTTGCTTAGAGTTTATTCTCATCTCTCTCATCAGTTCAGGTTTTCGAGTACTGATATTTTGAAAACTTACCGGTTGGCGCTCAAGAGACTTTCGAACGAATTACACTCACTGCATTTTCTTTTATGGGCCGTCTTACGTAGTTTACTCGTGGTTTCCTTCTACACCTTTTTCCTGTGAGTTTTAAATTCTCCAAGCCCTCTTTTTTCATTATGTTCCAGAAATTTCAACTGCCTCTTTCTGAATCTAAGTGTACGCATCATTTTTGTTCCCGATTTTCTTAAAACATCTCCATAATAAATACGGGCATATCACTTTGGAAAACCGGCTCCTGTTCGATCACCGAAGTTAAGCAACGTCGAGCTTGGTCAGCATCTAAATGGGTGATCGTTTGAGAATTCCTGTTGTTAGCTTGAATGTGAAAGTAGTGTAATGAATAACGGTTCGAAATTGTTAATCAGAGAACCGAGTTCCAATTCCAGTTGGGTTCGTTATATTCACTTACCCCTAAATAACTTTGGAAAAAGTGTGGATCCACCATTTCTCCCCCAACTATGAATAAATTAGTAAGAAGTGTATCACTATAGCATTATTCTCTTCCTAAAATTTCTTGCAATGTAAAAATAGTTTCTAGCTGTAAATGAATCAATCAATCCTAATAATGTCTAAATAGTTATGTAAGTAATATAAAAGTTACTGAAAGTAGTCATATTCTTAATAACCAAATACGACCAGTAAATTGTGGCTGTGTTCATTACCGATGTTATTAAGGGTTGGAATCCTTTTTTTTTTTATAAAATAAGTGCTTATATCGCTTTTAAACGATTTTACAATAAGAGGTACGTATCCCAATTGTGTTCTCGACAAGTATAACGCGTATCGAGGTTCGTATAGTTCTATGCCGTATTAAATTTGTCTGTGTGCAGCTATGGTCAGAGAGATTATAAAGTTATCAATTATGAGCACGGCGAAAATGTTCTGGCCGTATTTGGAATTTAAAAATACGTCTACTTTCAGCAACTTATATATATATATATACACACACACACACACACACACACACACACACATATATATATATATATATATATATATATATGTATATATATATGTATATATATATATGTATATATATATTTATTAATCATTTGTTTTGTCTACAATAGCACTCACACACATGGTATTAAAAATACTTGGCTATTTAATCGAAAACGCTCGTAATCTAACAAACGTTTGGACAAATTTTACACCCATAAATCCCCAAAAAGTAAACACTTCAACACATAGAGGAAAAACATAATAAATGACTAAACAAAAGTACCTTGTTCGTCTTGTGCATCGATCCAATATATATATATATATATATATATATATATAATTATATATACACACACACACACACACACACACACACACACACACACACACACACACACACACATATATATATATATATATATATATATATATATATATATATATATATAATTGTTTATTTAAAAATTATTACATAAATATGTTATAAAATCACTACAAAAAATAGTCATTTTGTTTCAACACCTCCGGTCTCTTATCAAGTGGTTATGTTGAATGTAGAATGTATATATATATATATATATATATATATATATATATATATATATATATATATATATACCCAAGTTTGGGATTGGTATATACGGAGTAAATTCCAATAACTAATAATTATTATTCTTTAAAGAGTGCTCAGTACAGAGTAGAGCAGATATAATCATTTATTTGAATATTACAACATAAATATGTTATAAAATCACGACAAAAATAGCCATTTTGTTTCAACACTTCTGGTGTCTTATCAAGTGATGATGTAGAATATAGAATAAATGGTTTTAAAAGTTTCAAATTAATTAACGATCCTTAGCTAGTAGTAAACGCTGTTACATAAGCTAGAATGACCAATCAAAATACAAGTATAGGGTAATTCGAAAAATTTGACAACTAAGCAAGGTTATCATAGATATTAAAAGATTTATAAAATTTGAAATTAAAATTAAAAGTAAAAAATTAAAAATTACCTATTTAGAAATCTAAATCAAATCTCTATTAAGTTTTAAATTGTAGAATTACCGAGGAGAAAAAATATAAAAATATAAAAATACGAATAAAAGATATATATGCTATTTAATTTATATTTTCATTGAAATTATGTTAAAAAGGATGTTTAGAGCCCCAGACAAAAATGTATACATTTTTAGTTTCATTTCAACATGTTAGTCGCCTCTCATGCGAAATCTTTCGAACATACTCAGGTTATAATACATAAGCGCTCAGACGTATTTAGATATACACACACACACATAAAATACGGTGACGAGACACGACCCTTGATAAAAAAAAGCAAAAAAAACACATCTACACCGTACACAAACATACGACTAAACGTGCGTGCACTTTCCTTACACATAGACATCAATAAACACAGGCACATATATCCACATTCACATTGACCTAGACGGTCAGATGTCATAGCTAAAGTGAATATATTCGTGGCTTACTATGTTATTAAACGAATTTTAACTTGAAATATAACTAATCTGGTCAAATATATATAGATAAAATTTAAACAAATAAATATATATAAATATATACAGATATATTTTTAAATCATATAGTTTTCGACACATTACATGCAAAAGTAAATAACTACCTCCATATATAATTGTACATTCACACATACGCATAGAAATCAGCACATGTACCTGCATATCCATATATACGCATAATAGGTACGCATATACAGACATACGCACATAGACATACATATACATAAGCACGTATAAATATATCTACCCATACAGCAACGCAGAAAAGTAAATAAAGCAAGTAAAGAAATATATACATAAAGATGCAACTATATACAAATACATACATACATACACATACACATATTTAGATATACATACATACGCACGCATACATATATGCATATAAACTAAACATATACACAGACATTTACAAATACACGCATATACATGAAAAATCAAACAAACGTAAATTAAAACTATATAAATATAAATACATATATACATATCACCGTGTACATATATATACACTTACATACGCAACTACACATATATATACATACACACCTACACACATATATATACACATATACCTACACGCACGCATACATACACATATACATACACATACATACACATACATACATATATACATATACACATACATATATATACATATACATACATACATATATATATATATATACACATACACACATACATACACAAACACATATACATATATACATAAACATGTAGACACATACACAACAAAAGGGAAGGAATAAGTATACAGAGACCAACTTATATTCTAATAATATTCCAACAATATTATGATAAAATATATTAAAAGTTTATAATAATTTAAGAAAATAACAACAGTCTATAAGCAATTAAAGGCTCCTTAACAACATAAGTAAATTTTAGTTTGTATCTATGATACACTCCAAGACACTGAAGCATATATATAAATACCCATATCAACACATCCAGATATACAGTACACCCACATCCGAGCGTATACATATAAATACCTACACAGATATATATATATATATATATATACACCTATAAACATACACACATACATACATATATACACATTGAAACATACACACATATACATACATATGCATATATAAACATACACATACACATATACATACATATATACATATACACACACATATGCACAGTCACACATACATATACATACATATGCATATATATATACACATATTTACACACACACAAGTACACATATATATCTCTATATACCTAAACATATACTTACACATTTAGTGGTAGACACTTACCAAAATTTACACCCCTACTCGTACACATAAACAGGTTAACATATGATAGATGTCAATATACACAACTATATACCTTCATATTAATATATAAATAAAAAAAACCTTTACATATATATACCCCTATATATATACCCCTATATACACACATACACATCCAACAGTAGAAACACACCTACATAACGTACAAATATATACATACAAATCCAGACACGTATAACACTTTGTAAGTACACAATACACATTCATATCGATCCGGTGACTGTCATGTTAAAAAGGTAATAGTCTATTAAATTTAACTTATCGTTATCATAGAAAGTATATGATTTCTATACTAAGTTAAATTTAAAACGATGTTTACAGTTAACTGTTAGTTCATATCTTTGATTTAAAAGATCAGTCTTATTTTTAAATCTAATTATTTCAAGTTTCTCGTTAAGGCAAAGGTAACACGGGGCATATAAGGAGTTACATGTCCGGGCCTTTCTGATTAATTTCCATTTAACCCTAGGTGTTTTATTTTTTTCTTTTAGACTCCAAAAGTATTTGGATAATGAAGTCATATATTTATAGTTACTATTATTAAAAGATTGCATATGACCCCGCCATCGTTCCTTGAATGGTCTCATGGTGCAACCTATGTAGAATTTCTTTATATTTGGATTTTCTAGTGTTGATATTGTGCTGAGATAAACTACAGAGCTAGTTAAACAATTATTTTTTAGTGGACAATTATTGGGATTCCTACAGTTACATGATTTATTATTTGTGTCATTTTGCTTAGTGTTGCTTTTCGCAACCTTGTGGGTTGTCAGGCTCTCCGAATCCGTATACTTGCTGAATATACTATTGTTATGTTTTTTAATTATTTTCTCTAGGTTATCTGCACAACTATAGCTTAACTTAAGAGTATTGGAGTTAAATATTTTACTAAGTGAGTTGGTTTCAGATTTGGGGAAATGTTTTTTAATGAGGTTTAGAAACAGGTGCCCCAATTTAGTTTTAACCATAATGTTAAAAGGGGGAGTATACCATATGGTTTTTCTAGATCTCTTTCTACCATTATTGTTGCTGTTTATAGGGCTTTTATATTGAATATCAATATTTTTGTATCCACTATTTTTAAGTGCAGAATTATAAAAGTCTCTATGTTTATTAAAAATATCTCTGTTTGAAGAGTTATTACTGATCCTACATTCAATAGAATAGGGTATGTGTTTGATGATTGCAGGGGGGTGGTTAGAATTTGGATGTACGTATATTGGATTGGAGTTAATCTTTACATATGGTTGGTATGTGTTGCTGGTGAGGTCTAGGGTAACGTCTAGGAAGTCTACTTGTTTAACATTAGTGGTAACTATTACTCTGAGACCTAGATCCTTAAATACCTTATGTATCATTTTTCTAATACGGTCTACTTTAATTTTAGTGGAATTCTTAACTACTAATAATCCATCGTCCCTATATAATTCTACACTATCAGAATCTAGGCAATCAAAGGCAGTTAAATTATACAAAAGAAATAATCCAACAAGATCAGAAGCTTCAGCAGAATCCAGAGAACCCATTGAAATGTCAAACTTTTCGTTACAGGACTTTTTTGTCCACTGTTCATCGTTGTAGATTAGAACAGAATTTCGGCACTGCATGATAGTATTCACTTCGCTTTCAGAAATGTTGGAGTATTCCCGAGCGAAATCCAGGGCCAAAGTGAACAGATTTTTGGATATAGATGGATAATAGTCTGTAATATCAAACTGTATGAAGGTACAGTTGTCCTTATATCCGATGTTGGTAAACCAGTTGATGACATCAGCTGTGTTAATCCATTGTAGTAGTCCCAGGGTTTTCTTTATGGAGTGGTTGGTTCTTTCCAAGATGTTCTTACTGATCCTGCCGATTTCCGGTCTAGTTGGGTTTATAATCCTAGAGGATGGTTTAGATCTGAAATCGGGTTTGTGATCTTTTAACAAGATATATGCCACGAATATATTCACTTTAGCTATGACATCTGACCGTCTAGGTCAATGTGAATGTGGATATATGTGCCTGTGTTTATTGATGTCTATGTGTAAGGAAAGTGCACGCACGTTTAGTCGTATGTTTGCGTACGTGTGGTTGTGTACGGTGTAGATGTGTTTTTTTTTTGCTTTTTTTTTTATCAAGGGTCGTGTCTCGTCACCGTATTTTATGTGTGTGTGTGTATATCTAAATACGTCTGAGCGCTTATGTATTATAACCTGAGTATGTTCGAATGATTTCGCGTGAGAGGCGACTAACATGTTGAAATGAAACTAAAAATGTATACATTTATTCTATATTCTACATCATCACTTGATAAGACACCAGAAGTGTTGAAACAAAATGGCTATTTTTGTCGTGATTTTATAACATATTTATGTTGTAATATTCAAATAAATGATTATATATATATATATATATATATATATATATATATATATATATATATATATATATATATGCATCTGTACTGTTTTTTGAATACATACGTTTGAATCTTGTTTTCTTTCAAATAGATTCTATTTATCTAATAATTTCGTGACACCATTTAATTTCCATATCTGTCTGTCTGTTCGTCTTCCCATCACATTTACTCTTTAAATCTTTCCAAATATATAGATACATATAGAGATAAATATATAGATAAATATATAGATAAAAGATTGCAATGAAGTTCGTCTGAAAAGAATGACAAATGTAGTCACACAAATGTGAAGTGGCTGAAATCGACATATATATATATATATATACAGAGAGAGAGAGAGAGAGAGAGAGAGAGAGAGAGAGAGAGAGAGCGAGAGAGAGAATATATATATATATATATATATATATATATATATATACACGCACACACATTAATAAATAATATTAAATAACAGAGAATTTACTTAAATAAATTTTATCTATAAAAATAACTTTTAAACAGAAAATATATATATATATATATATATATATATATATATATATATATATATATATATATATATATATATATGTATATATATATATAGTAAATGTAATAATCCGTTGGTATTTAATCCAAGTGGATCCTAGTAATATAAAATATTAAAACTGATCTACAAAAAGAGCTCAATGTATTTATTATTACAGAGCAAATAATTAATACAGAATAAAATTCAATATCACCTCATATGGAGAATAACCTTTTCTCGGCAGACGAAAATATAATTCGTCACTCGTATTCAACCCGGGTATAAACTGAGTTCGTGTCGGAAATAGAAATTTATCTGTGATAGCTATAAAAAAAGAAATTCTGATACAGAATTTATCCATTTCAATGTTTCAGTCAGACGGAAGGCGCAAAAGAGAGTGGCCAGGGGAGGGTGGTAGGTATTTGTTTTAATGGTAAGAGGCTTTATAAAATTAAACCTGAATATTAATCTTATGACATTGAACTGGTGTTGTATCAAGAAGGAAATGTTAAATTAAAACTAAGAGAGGAATAAAGGGATATAAGTAATAAAATGAAAGAAAGTTCTTAGAACAAGGAACAATTTATTAGATAAAATTAATATAGTGAAAAGGATGGTGATATAGAAATTAGAATTAGTTATACATTCAACATTTGAAGAGTTAAAGAAAAATAATAGATAATTAAAACCTATATTATTGAAATTTGAATTTGTTTTTGTGTCGACATTTTAACACTAATTCATTCTTCTGATTCAATAGTTGGCTTTGATTATCGTATTTTATTCTTCTAATTTATCCTTCTAAACATAAGTTACATCTTTCTCTAAAACTATTAGGAGTACGTGATGAACCTATAATCTTCCAATCTATCTGTGGACTCTCCTTCAATTCCCAACGTTTCTTTGAAAGAGCTGTCTAGTGTTTTTGTTTTATATATGTTTTTGTGTGTGTGTATATATATATATATATATATATATATATATATATATATATATATATGAAGAAATATAGTCTTAAAGTGTGCTATATTTATGGGATAAAGTGCTCAATATCAGAGATAGAGCGTGTGTAAAAATAAAAGTGAACATATATATATATAGGTATTTCCAAAGGTTTGCTAAAAAATTAGCATGCATAATGAAAAAATGCCCTAAACCTAATAAAAATGAAGTTTTAAAAATATGTTTTTATAAAGGATTTTTTGATAATTAAATTATACGTATTAAAACTTTTTTAGAACATTCAAAATGATGCTTATTTTTGTTTGTTTTACTTGTGTTTGTGGGTGGCTATAAATTGGTATTGAAAAGTTTAGTGTCTTTTTGCAGTGAAAAACACATTAATTGTGAGATTTTTGTAAAAATCAAATCATTTAATGAAACATTCAGGAATTATTCACAAATGAATGAATTATTTTCGAAATGCGTCTGTTTTAGAAAAACTTGGTAAAAATATATGTTTTTACATTTGTTACCCGCCAGTTTTATGAAACTTCAAGAAATTCTACATCTGTTACCCGCCAGTTATTTAATTTTGTGAAACTTCAATAAATTCTACATCTGTTACCCGCCAGTTATTTAATTTTGTGAAACTTCAATAAATTCTACATCTGTTACCCGCCAGTTATTTAATTTTGTGAAACTTCAATAAATTCTACATCTGTTACCCGCCAGTTATTTAATTTTGTGAAACTTCAATAAATTCTACATCTGTTACCCGCCAGTTATTTAATTTTGTGAAACTTCAAGAAATTCTACATCTGTTACCCGCCAGTTATTTAATTTTGTGAAACTTCAAGAAATTCTTTTTTTATGCGGTTCAATGTTTCTATTAATTCTAACCCGATGTTTTTGGAGAATTTAAATTATCAATTTGGTTTGAAAAACTGGAACCCCTGTCACTGAAAATCTGCTCTGAACCGTAAAATAAAATAACGCAGTAAAACTAAGACATTATATATTTAGAAAAGCTTGTAATTGCTTTTATGAATATGATATATTATAGGGACTGTAGTATTAAGAAAAGAACATTTGAGGAATAACACATTTTTCCAAGAATTATTTTTCAACTTGTTAAAACTTTAATTAGAATAATTTATAAAGTTTTAAATCTTTTAAAATTCTGTATTAATTTGGGTCCGTGTTGTAATACTGTTAAGTAAAAGCTATATTTACTAGTCATAAATGGAAGACTATATTTACTAGTCATAAATGGAAGACTATATTTACTAAACATAAATAGAAGACTATATTTACTAGTCATAAATGGAAGACTATCTTTACTAGTCATAAATGGAAGACTATCTTTACTAATTATAAATAGAAGACTATATTTACTAAACATAAATGGAAGACTATATTTACTTGTCATAAATGGAAGACTATATTTACTAGTCATAAATGGAAAACTATATTTACTAATCATAAATGGAAGACTATATTTACTAGTCATAAATTGAAGACTATATTTACTAAACATAAATGGAAGACTATATTTACTAGTCATAAATGGAAGACTATATTTACTAGTCATAAATTGAAGACTATATTTACTAAACATAAATGGAAGACTATATTTACTAGTCATAAATGGAAGACTATATTTACTAGTCATAAATTGAAGACTATATTTACTAAACATAAATCGAAGACTATATTTACTAATCATAAATGGAAGAGCTTACTACAATTCAGCGATCCCAATATTTTAAAAAGTATTTTGAATTTTGTGTGTGTGCATAAACGGCTCAACTTTTTTAAATACGGATTTCCATATACAACATTATCAGATAATAAAAGCGACAATTTTAATAAATTTAAAGCTAATGTACCTAAAATTCAATAAAAATTTACGGTGAATATTTTCCAAATTTTTTAAGATTACTACATATTTAAAAACTATATAAAAATGGCCCTCGAGTTACAATTCATCAGTTAATTTTGCAGATATGTTCCCCGTAGAAAAAAAATATTAGTTAAATTACCAGACCGTCAATAAAGCTTTTAAAGCCGCATAAAAACACAAAGTTTCGTGGTAAAACATGCATTTCTGCGATATTTCAAAACAAAAGTAAGTAATACTTGTTTCGAATCAAATTAATTGAACTTTAAACCAGCTAATATTTCGCAAATAATGTTCAAGAAAAGTATTATTATTTTTAAAGATTTTTTAATAAAGAGAATTACAATGTGCTGATAGATGGCTAAAATCAGTTGTTTTATCGAATTAAAAAAGAACTGGTTCCAATCAATATAAATACGTTTTAAAATAAGGCAAATTATTTTGCTTATTGGAAATGTTATATTTAATGTAATCGTTTGAAAATAAAGCTAAAAGAAAAGCTTCAAGAAAGATTTTTAATTTTTAAAATTCATTTTAAAGTATAGGAATCGCATTTTATATACATATATATATATATATATATATATATATATATATATATATATATATATATATATATTTTTTTTTAAACTGTTACATGGGAACATGCAAGCTACTGCGACGAAAATGCATATAATTTCGACGTCTAACAATCGTGGTAATAATTCGTGGTAATAAACGATTATTACCACCATTGTTAGCCACCCGATGAGACGTCTTTAGACGTCGAAACAAATATGCAGTTTTGTCGCGGTAACTTGCATGTTCCAACGTAAGAGTTTATCATAAATATTTATTGCTCTACTCTTGTATTGAGCCTTTTTTTAAATTAATGTTATGAACGTTTTGATTTATTTTTTCTTCTTTTCCATTTGGATATATATATATATATATATATATATATATATATATATATATATATATATATATTGGTGAGATGTATGTTTCACCCGGGCAGATTCTTCCCACGAATCGATGATTTGTGCAAGCGACTCCCAAGAGGATGCTTCCACGATCACTACAATCTTAGCCATTTCAAGCCTAGAGTTAACCGTTATCTTCCTCACATATCCGCATAAACTTTGCCAATTAGTTTTCTATCTTGAGTGGCTCTCGGGCCTTATGCAGTTGAATATCATTATATATATATATACATATATATATATATATATATATATATAGGTGGTCCTCGACTTATGTCGGTGATTCGCGCGACGTAACCATATTTTCGTTGTAAATCGGCACCAACGCGTCTGCTTTACGCTTGGCATTCATAAGGAAGATCAAAAAGTCCCCCCACCAAATAAAAAACGACACAAACGAAAGATAGCGGATGGAGAACAATCCAATAGTGATTTTCCGAGCGTAACTCAGATGTGGTACAAGGCCGAAAGTATGGAGCTCCCAGTGAGGATCGAACTCACTATATATATATATATTTTGTCATCCACAGACAGACTGTTTCGCTGTTTCACAGCTCATCAGTGTGGCTAGACGTCCGGTTGCCTCTAGCTAGGATCGAAACCCGACTGAATTTGCGTCAGGCGGAACTTCTCCCACTAAGCACGGCAGGAATGAAGGTGAATTTTAGCGTGTTTATTTTTAGATTTAGAGGAACACACAGTGACTGACAGTGACTCAATTCTGCCGAAGAGTATATATATATATATATATATATATATATATATATATATATATATATATATATATATATATATATATATATATATAACCAAGAGCGAAAATGGCTACGAAACAAAAACATTAACCTGCAAACTCGAGTCATGTTCTTAAATAGCCTCGTAAGATATGGTTGTCATGCACTGGCACCAAACCTGTTCAATATATCTAAACTTTAAGTTGTATATAACCACGTCCTAAGCTCAATGGGGAAAATAGCTTTGAGCTAGTGAATCCTCTGGGTCTTAGCAAAGATCATCCATCTTTAATATTTGTAGACTGACCTTACAGTATCACAAACAAACCAAATAAGAGAAACCACACCACTTGAGGACTTCCAACAGCGGCAATAACTAAAATAGATAGCACAATGAACTCGAAAATAAAATAAGGATATAATCCAGATGTTAACATTGATCACTACTTCAAATAAAAGCTTAGGAAAGAAACCACCATCAATACGGTTAAGATGGATAACAGCTACTGGGCTTGAGAAGAGAAAATAACGGCATCATCAAGACGTTGACTTTCCACATGACTTCAAACCAAAGGTTAGGAAGGAAAGCCCTGTCAATACTGGAAAGGGCGATACCAGCTACTGGGCTTGAGAAGAGAAAATAACGACATCATCAAGACATTGACCTTCCACATGACTTCAAACAAAATGTTAGGAAGGAAACCCCCGTCAATACGGGAAAGGACGATAACAACTAGTGGACTTGAGAAACCTGTTTTCGTTGGAAATTCTTTTAAGCGAAAGATTTTATAAATTTCAACGAAAAGTAGTACTGCCAAATGTTCCCTTATAAAGAAATAGCTAATATTAGCATTAGCATTAGAGATAAGGAGAGCAGATATTACACTTGGTATCTACTTGACCCTCCACTGAGTCATGTTGTGACACAAGGTCGGTTTTTAACGTGGGGATCCGAGTGTTTCTACCCGGGCCGCTGGACTTTGCAGGTCTTAGCTGGTCTTAGCTTGTCCAAGCTGGTCAGAGCTGGTCATAGATAGTCATAGCTGGTCTTGGCTGGTCTTATCTGGTCATAGCTTGTCCAAGTTGGTCAGAGCTGGTCAAAGCTGGTCATAGCTAGACGTAGCCGCGATACTACCAGCGCAGGGACGAATCCCTGTGCCAGGCATATATCAGTGATCGAATCTCAGCCAAAAGGCGATCAAGCGAGCGACCTGAGAACAGATACTACACTTTGATCCCAGCCCGATGACCAACGAGTGATAAAAAGCGTATCTCGAGTAGCACTGATTGCTTCGTCAATGAACGCCATATGTTTTTGTCATTAGCAGTCGTGCGAAAATGAAATCAGTCAAAATTTGATCTCGCCTCTCTTATTCCACGCCGATAACCATTGAGCCATACGCTCGTGAAAGTAGTGAAAGAAGTAAGAGCTTACCGGAACAGAGTTTTTTTTTAATCGTTTCAAGGCAATAAAGCCACTTGGACGCGATTAGTTAGAGAATATGAAAAAAAGGGAACATTAAGGAGAGAGAAGAATAAAATAAGAGGAATTAAGAAAACAGAATATAACGACTGACATTGCATTTAATTTTTTGAAGATCAAATTGGACAGAAAAGCAAGAAGCCGGAACAGAGTTCCACAGGCGAGAAGTATGAGAGATGAAACTGTTATAATATAATTCAAAATACGCTTTTAAGTAGGCGCTCGAGGGGGTCGTCAGTGATGTTTTGACTTGGTTCATCAGACGGTTTCGAGTCTTTCAACATCATACTCCCCATCACCAAATCAACCCAATCAGGGGAGATCAAACCCTGATTCCCCCTCACAGTGAAACGCTAACAACTACTCTGGCCTTTTTAAAGAATTAGACGAAGAAAGACCACGTATTCCGCACATCCGATTGGGCGTTTGTACAACCAATCAGCTGCGCGAACTATCTTTTAAATGGTCCGCAGTGGGGACTGGCTTCTTTTCTTTTTGTGGATAGCAGTTTCAATAGATAACCGAGGAGGTTATCTTAACTAATGATGATTTTGGACATTGTCGTTAGTCGTTTATCCACCGAACCTCTTGATGTTATTTCAAGGATCTCGCTGATGTCCACGCCGAATTCGTGCCAGGCGTGTTTATTACTGACTGGGGGCCATTTTATCTTTCTTCGAAATGGAGTATCAGGCCCTACTTGAACCTCTGCTTGGAAGGACTGGGCACTGTGGTGATCTTCCCGGCCCTGCACCTCCTGTGTCTCACCAGGAAAAATTCTTGCGCGCTGCTGTTGGTTCGACTGCACCTGGCACTTCATTTTTGTCTGATGGATTTTTAGGCCGCGCATATTTTTGCACATCTTTCCACATGGGCATGTCAGTCTGGTTGTCCGTAAATCCGTAGCTTGCTTCGTTTCCGTTAGTATAGAACACACGATTACACGTAGCCATTTCAACTATAAAATGATGAGACAATCCGGTAATGCGCTTAAATTCGTAAAGTTTAGGGACCAAAGATGGAAGCTCTTCAGAACAATTACCCTGAAAATATTTATAAAAACGGTACAGCGAAGCTAAAGCTAAGATGCCAGACCAGGGCCAGTAACATTGCAGATTCTTTTTTTATTATCTATTTTTATTTTATTTTTTCAAGAATCTCCAAATTAAATACACAGCAGAAGTACTGGACGAAATGTGACAGCAATATTCAATTCATGGAAGAATTATAGACCTATAAATATACTATGGATTACTTAAAACAGAGTCGGTAATTTGAGTATAGCTATTCATTTAAGATTATTTTTCACTCTTTTGGTCCTCAGAGAAGGGATGAAACAAATCTTCCCTGGACCATGTATGATCACCCGCAAAGCTAAAGAACATGAGTTATCAGTGGTATGCCAAGATACGTGACTAAGAAGGAATCAGCTGAATGAACAATAAAGCAAATTAACTCCTCTTACGTTACCTATGACGGCGGTTGAATTTAAAACCTGTTACCTCCATAGCCAACCTTGCCAGGGTTCAGAGTTCAGTTTTACTCACGTTAAAGTACTGAAAAAAAAAAACAGAAAAGAATTATTTTTCAAAAAATATATTTTAGTAAAGGATACTAAAAATTTGAATCGAAAAAAATGATAGGATAAAATCGATCCAAAGTTAGCGTAAATGAAGACATTAAAAATATAAACGATGCACTTTCGCGACATAAAAAAAAACTACAGGGAAAATTGGTGGTTTGTATTTCATTGGATTTTTTGGTGTGCTTATCTTTTAAAATTTTACGTTCGATTTTTAAACTCGCATGTTTCGAATAAGAAGGAAAATAAATATTTTCTTTTAGGGCATAAACGTCACCGTCCTGGGAAAAATATTCATAAATGACTTTTAAATATGATGCTATTTAAATATTTAGTAACTTTATATTGGCTAAATACAAAAACTGTAGAGGAAAGCAATGAAGATCGAACTCCGTACGCAGGATTATGATCTTCGGAAATACTTACCAACTGCGCGTGTTAGACTTTGCTAGTCGCTTTTCCTTAGTCATTCGACTGCATGAATTTAAACGTACTACTTGACTGGCAACTTGGTCCCACCGTTTTACTGCTGAATTACCTACATGAAACCGTCTCTTTCTTTTCTCGCACTTCTTACTTGTGGAACTCCCTTCCTATTTCTTGTTTCCCTGCCAACTCCATCCTTCCAAAATATAAATCGCCATTTTCTGTTTTCCTGAATCCTCTTTCTGTATTGTTCTTTCCTCACTTCTTCTTACTAAAGTCTTCTCATTCTATTTCATCCCCTGTAACATAGTGGCTTTGTCACCTTACTTGGGGTGAAATGATTATTTAAAAAAAAAAAAAAACAGTAGACATCAGAAAATTATTTTTCTGAAAACTGAAAGAGAGAGATTTTGTAAAGTTCAACTGAAATTAGTTGAGTGATTGAGAAATTGATTTTTTACGGTTTATCAACCCTTTATTTAAAGCCGAAACTTATTTTGCATTGTAATAATTTGTTGTTTTTTTTGCGAGTGAATATAGCATTAATATTGTCTTTTTTAGAATCGCAATGATTTTTATAGATCAAGCCCTACTGTTTAACTTATAGCTGGGGGAGGAGATGGATGTTTCCTTATAAGGAAATAGCTCATCTCACCATTACTATTAGTTCTACGGCTATCTATCGTGTCGCCAAAATAAATTTAAGCGTGCTACGAGATTGGCAACTAGGTGCCATCCTTTTTATGTTGAACTACCTACATGGTTTCATTTCTCACACTTCTTATCTGTGGAACTCCCTTCCTATTTATTGTTTCTTAAAGCCTTAAAATTTTTAAATGAAACTTCAATCGCCATTTTCTCTATTCCTGAATCCTCTTCCTGTATTGTTCTTCACTTACTTCTCTTAACTAAAGTATTCTCATTTTCTTTCACCCCCCCGTAACCCCCTGCGTCCTAGTGGCTCTGTCGCCTTACTTCGGGTGAATCGATTAAAAATATAATTACTATGAGTTGCTTAAGCATGCAAAGTGGTACTCAGTATGAATCGATTTTCCTACGACAGATAATTTTTATAATGTCAGTTCAACCAGTGTAAGGCCCAAGGGTCACTCAAAGTAGAGGGTTACTGGGTGATATTCTTGCCAGGGAGTGGAGAGAAGGCGTTAAGAAATGCATATTATGAAGACATGTAGAACATCGGTTGACCCTGGACCCAAAGACACCAAGACTGCAATTGTCAGGGAAGCATCTCATCTCGAGAGATTGTGTCATAAATCAGCAGTACTGGGAAAGAATCCTTATGAAAGGAACTTGAAAGGGTATGATGGGCCACCCTGAATACGGTACGGCGTGTCCTATAGCTGTGTAGGTCCGTACTGGTGAAACACTCGTCTGATGATCTGATAAAATAACAGAAGAGTAGTGAAAGGATAGTAACGTTTCGTCTGTGGGATAAGGGTCGCAGGATGAACAATAATTCATCACTTACAAGGCTGTGGAATTGCTTTTGAGCTATGTCGATTGCGAGGTTATTTTGCTCATCATCTTTATACATGACGAGCTTAGCCGAATCACGGACAGGGGGGAACAATGATTAAACTTATTCAGCAAGAAATTATTTGTATGAACAACTTGCTAAACATTCAAAAGCTATCCATGTATACTTTACCATGAGACGACGAGAAAGCATTTTGCCACTCTTAGCTTAAGAGAGGTCTTCTTGTTTGACAAAGAGAATACAAGTTCGATTTTTAAGAGGAGGTATAATTTAGTTAGAATGATTTCTCAACTTCTAGCAAGGTAGACATTTTCGATAAAAAAAGTATAACCAATGAAACGTTTATTTTGAATAAATTCAAACGGATATACATTTATTAGTTTCGTTTCTTTTGTTTTTCGGCATATCGACCTCAATGGGTTATTTAATACCGACGAGATTTTTATTGCTGGTAATATTTTTTTCTATCTATCTATCTATCTATCTATCTATCTATCTATCTATCTACCTATCTATCTCTCTCTCTCTCTCTCTCTCTCTCTCTCTCTCTATATATATATATATATATATATATATATATATATATATATATATATATATTGGTATGGTTTGTTTTGTTTTACGGCATATCAACCTCAATGGGTTATTTAATGCGACAAGATTTTTATTGCTGGTAATATTTTTTATCTATCTATCTCAGTATATATTGGTTTGGTTTGGTTTGTTTTACGGCATATCAACCACAATGGATTATTTCATGCCGACGAGATTTTTATTACTGGTAATAGTTTTTTTCAAAAATGTATTGCTGGTAATATTTTTTTTCAAAAATGTATTGCTGGTATTATAACCTATATTTTCAATTTATATTTTTATATTTTAAAATGGAGTCTGGCTGGAGCTTTTTAGTCCTCACTGTACAGCCTTCAAAGACGTTTACAGTATCTTGTCGGAGATGAATTATATATATATATATATATATATATATATATATATATATATATATATATATATATATATGAAGAAATATAATCTTAAAGTTTGATATATTTATGGGATAAAGTGCTCAATATCAGAGATAGAGCGTGTGTAAATATAAAATCATGGCCTGACGATTGCATCTAGCATGAAACAGACTGTCGCCTCTAAGTGCTGACTTTTATGTTCACTTTTATATTTACACACGCTCTGTCTCTGATATTGAGCACTTTACCCCATAAATATAGCACACTTTAAGACTATATTTCTGTATATATATATATATATATATTCAAAAGCGGGTCTAGTACCGGTATGTGCAATTTAAATGTACTGAAACGAAGTTGCATCTTTGTAGTGTGTAAATCCACTAAATATAACGTTTAAAATGATAAAAATATATCCGATTTGTAAAATCCATTCGAACACACACACACACACACACACACACACACATATATATATATATATATATATATATATATACACACACATTACATGAGGAAAGTGGAATGAGCTCAATATCCGTGATAGAGTTTCATGGATACTAGTTTGTAACTTCTATCCATGCAACTGTATATATATATATATATATATATATATATATTGGCTGTTCACTTTATTACATAGGCAACAATTTCTGCATCACAACTACACATATGTTGCCGCTACATGTTCATCTGCCCTGTAACAACTCTTAAAGGGAAGAATGGCTTTTCAAACCTCTTTTACACTGTTGGTGAACAAATCTACGTTGGAAGGACATGGCCTGCATCCTGGTAGCCGTGTTGATTCGACGCAGAGTGTCAATCTTAATTTCAATCTTGAATCCCACGTAATGCTGGAAATGCTCCAATTTCCAGGATCACTTTGTTCCCAAACCGAATTATTGCTACGACTATGGTATTGTCAAACATAGTCGGATTTTCGAATCGAAAGATTTGCTGTGGCTTTGTAAATGGTGTCATCAGGATGAAATCAAGCACATTCGATCAAGCTCACAACGATAATGATAGCCAGTGACATTTTAAAGTGTGTTTGCACGCAAAAGCAAACAAATGGACGAGTAAACTTCAAAATCACTTCTAATCTTTCTCTAGCATTGTCTAAATAGCGGCATGATGACATTTTACGAGTATATAGATAAAGCAAGTTCCGTTAATGTCCTTTCGTCCTATTTGAACTTGGTCATTATCTACTCTGACATTTTGGTGTGGTAGTGACAACGGATCCGTATCTGAGCTGTATCATTCAGGGGAGACAAATCTAAAAACCAGCAAAGAATGCTTTGAAGCCTGCTGACTCCCTTTGGTTTCAAATCTTTTACGGCTGGTGGAAATAGAATCAAACGTTGTAGCATCTCTCACGCTCTGACTGGCCACTATCTATGATATGATAGAACTGGGGTTCCATAGTGTAAGACTCTGAGACTATAGCCGGCTAACCTCCTGCGGTAGAATTCAGAGTCAATAAAAATATAATTTTTTTCTCTCTCCAGTGATTAAAAATGAAATAAATTTTTTGAATATTAATTTAGTTTTCCGTTGCTTTTTTTCATTTTTAGGAGGCAACGCAAACTTAAAGTGTCTTAAAATCTAAATAAGTAATTAAAAATTCGTTAAGGAACGGTGGTTGCATAATTAACTCTTACAACCTGAATACATTCTCTTAAATCGCATGTGCTCTTAGTTTAATTCAATATTTCTAACCTCTCCACGTAAACACCGAAATTTTATTTACTGTTTTTTCTTTCAATAGGAGTAGCTAGGTTCGCCTCTCACCCGGTCCACACTCCTTCATCCTTAAAATCCGAAGTTTTATTTACTACTTTTTTCTTTTAACAGGAGTAGATAAATTCGCCTATCGCCAGATTCACACTCCTTCCTTGTTTAAACTCCGAAGTTTTATTTCTTTCTTTCGGTAGGAGGAGATAGGTTTGCCTATCGCCAGATAAACACTCTTTTCCCGTCTTTTGAACAATAGAGATTTATCTGTTATTTCTTGTTTAAGATTGTATTTCGGGTCTTTTCATTCTCTTTTATTCCCAGTAGCTCCGTGCATTTTAGTGGCATGATAGCCTTACTTGAAGTGAAATGATAAAAAATTGACGAAAGCTTTATCATTGAGGAAAATGGAATTGACGAGTCGGGTTTAAATACCAGCCTAATCTGTTCGATTCAGTTTCACACTATTTCTCTCCGGAAAACCATGGATTAAATATCAAGGGAAGACTGTGAATTCTCGCCTTTTATATAAGCCAGACTAGAAGAACGAAAACACTGAATTCAGATCTGTGGAGAAGACAACGGGGTACCACTCTTGCTAATTTACAGATAAAGAAAATTGAACTCATTATCGTTTACATATACTAAATTGACATGGTAATAAAAAAAACGAAAAACTTATCAAAAAACAAGTTGATAATAATACTTCTCCAACGAACAGACGAACATTTATATATCTGTGAATATTACTCGCGTAAATGAAAAGAATAAAAGAAAAAGACATTAGAATGCGGTCGATGAAAAATAGCAATGAATCGCGCTGCCTAATCCTACCCCAAAGGTACTTACTATCAGTCAATGGCTGACTGTTCAAATCTACCTGATAAAATATCAAATAGACGTTTTGAAGATGACATCTCGTTTCCTTTGAAATCAAAGTTTTAACAATGATTAAATATTTAATGAAGACATTGAAATTGGATTTAAAAAAAAACAATTCCTTCAATTTTTTTTCTAAATCTATCGATCGTAATTCAATTCTCGCTACTTGCTTTATAATTTATTCATAAACATTTGAAGCCAGTGGTCTGCCGTCACACAAACTCACACACATACACGCACGCGCGTGTTGCACAAAATTTCGGCGAATTTGACTTTGAAAAAAAAATTAATCGAGCTTTCAAATATTACCGAGAAATCATTAGTACAGTCAGTTGGCGCGCGCAACTCCAATTTATAAAACAATTGATATCACCATCCACACACACACGCACACACACACACACACATATATATATATATATATATATATATATATATATATATATATATATATATAGGTAACTATACTCGTGTCGAAAAACCTTCGAACTCTTGATTTAACAACAGCCAAATCAATCACGAAGGAAAAAAAGGTTTTAAAAAAAGAAAGAGCCAGGAACATGAAAGTCTGTCGAAAATAATCGCACAGATACAGGTTCAAGGCCCAAAGAAAAAAACCCGATACGAGTAAACAACTAACTAAAGAGCTCAATACAAGCGTAGAGCAAACCTAGTCAATCTATCGATCGAAATTGACTATATATATATATATATATATATATATATATATATATATATATATATATATAAAGGCTTTACACACATACATATAAAGTTTTTACGCACACACACACACGCACATATATATACATACATATATATAAAGTTTGTACACACACACACACAATATATATGTATGTATAAAGTTTTTACGCGCACATCCACACACACACACGTATATAATTGTGTATTTTGGCAGTAATTCCTCTCTAATACATGTTTCGTTAAAAATGACTAATAAGGTACTACATTTCTTCTGCGACTTGTATGACTTTAGGACGAGGGTGATCATGGCTTCTTACCAATTGAAGTCCGTCGAAGTAAGGCAGTTCGCTGCCAGGCTAGCGATTGACTTGCCGAACTCTCTACCTGCAATGTGGAACCGAGACGAAGCAATAAGACAAAATGTAAACTTATCTTAGCTGACGCGTTTCGTCCTGTCAGGGACATTATGAAGGCAAATGCAACGATTGTATTTTTTAAATGTATTCATGTACTCTGTGCTCCAGATTTTTTCAACTATCACCATTCCCGATTCAGGTATGTCACATGACCATGAAAATGGCAGAAGAGGAAAAGAAATTTAATAACCTCATGTTATTTAAAATATATAACACATAAATTAATCCCAAACTAAAATAATTTAAATACTAATTTTCATTATAAAAAGAAAAAATTCAAGAATATCATTTACTAACTTTTGTTTATTAGATATTGAATTGTGTCACAACGCTACATCCATAACTTGTATAACTTTCAGGTAACCTGATGAATATTCATGAGCGTTCTTCAGTTTCAAAATTTTGATAACATTTTGCTCGTGTATATAAATACTTGTACAGAGAAGGAAAAGCGTCGGCTAAGATAAGTTTCCCTTTTCTCTTTATTCATTCATTCATATATATATATATATATACATATATATATATATATATATATATATATATATATATATATATATATATATATATATATATATATATATATATATATATATATATATATATATATATAATAATAAATAAATGGAGCGTCTATTCAAATATAATTATCCACTAAAAATAACGTTTGTAGTGATCAAAATCTGTCGGATAGATAAATAAAAATCCATATATACATATATATATATATATATATATATATTTGTTGTATCTTTATAGAAGGTTACATAAAAACAAAGGCGGTACTCGAGTGAAAGGAACAGTAATACGGGCGTAGATGAAAGAAAGAGAGGTTTATTGTAAAAGAGAATACACTAATGAAAGACAGGGACTCGGTTAGTAAGCTAGTAATTCCCGAAGCAAGGATATCTACCAACCATCCCGATTTTAACGTGGGGTATCCGAGCCTGTAGGCTCGGCCAAAAATTCTCCGTATAAAACGGGTTCAGGTTCCTGTTTTCCGAGAAGAGTCCCTGCCCTTCGACATAGCCTTGTCTGGGGATCCTCTCTGAGCGTAGGCAGAGAGGTTGACCAGCACAGCTGGAGACGAATCTTCAACTAATTCTCGAAACAAGGTTATTTACCTTGCCACCCCGGCAGGATGTGGCACAAGGCCTTTTTTAATGTGGGGGAAAAACCGTGCCCGTAGGCTCGAGCAAAATTTCCCCGTATACTCGGGGTCGGGTAGCTGTCTACCACCCGAGACAAAACTCTGCCCTTCGGCATAGTCTCATCTGGGTTCCTCTCTGCCAGAAGGCAGAAAGTTCGACCAGCACAGCTGGAGACGAATCTCCAACTAATTGCTGAAGCAAGTCCTCGATATATCCTGTGTTCACTATATACGTCTACCGATATAGTCAGTCCACATATGCGATAGGACATTCGATTGCAACATTTTTTTTCTTCTCTTTGCAGATGCTGCTGCTCTATTAGCCCACAGTCTAGAAGACATTCAAATTATCCTTGATAAATTCTCTGAAACAGCGAAAGCATTTGGACTCACTATCAACATAAAGAAGACTGAGCTGATGTACCAGCCAGTACCAGGCAATCCATCTCTCACAAATCCTTCCGTATTTATTGATGGTATGGCATTAAAAATGGTTGAGGCGTTCACATATTTTGGATCAACAGTCTCTTCTGATGGAAAAACATGGACAGAGAAATACAATCCAGATTAGCCAAAGCCAGTATAGCGTTCGGTAAACTTAAACATGTTATGGAACACCAAAGACGTATTTCTCACACATATCCAGATCAGTCATTCTCTCAACCCTTCTCTATGGGGCTGAAACTTGGACCCTGCACCGCAAGTACGTAAATCAATTTGACGCTATCGTTGTGCCATATGTGATATAAAATGGCATGACAAGGTCAAGAATAGTGCAATACTGAAGAAATGTAACAACATCACAGGCATTGAAACCATTCCAGCAAAGATACAACTTAAGTGGGCTGATCATGTTGTGAGAATGGATGAGAATAGGCTTCCATAAAAGGTGCTGTATAGACAACTACCAAACTCCAAGCGCTCAGCTGGACGTCCACTCTTACGGTATAAAGACAAATTTAAAGACAACTTGAAATGTCTCAACGTTGATCTGAAAACCTGGGAAGCCCAAGCATCAAACCGAAAGGAGTGGCGTAAGATATGTTTCATTAAGTTAAAGGGTTTTGAAGACAGTAGACTGAAGCACAGGTGATTAGCTTCGTCAAGCTCTGAAGTAGAGACTCCACCAAAATCCTGTTTTAACAAATTTTATCTGTCAGTGTGGTTTTGTCGCCTGGCTAGTATCACACTTAAAAAAGCACAAATGAAATGTGTCTTTCACTTACCAGATTTTCTCCACAATAGCCCCTGCTAGCATGCATAAGTATAAAACGAAAGCACCATCCACTGCTGACCCACATTTATTGTTCTCGATAGGAGAGTCCACCATATGCAAAGGGGGACGGATTTCGAATCCTTCCGGAGGGAACCTTTTCTTTAATAATTTTTTTCGAATTTGCAGTCCCGTTGATTAAATAAAATACTGTTTAAAATAAAGTGAGCGTCTACTTTACGTTTAACGGAATAAAAATAATTTGGATTGAAAATAAAATCTATGAATCCTTTAGGAATTTCTTTCATTACGTTTCGGATACGAAACTGACGAGTTATAACTTTTGAAGAAATCTGAACGAGTAAAGTGTCCTTTAAAGTAAATTAGAGCGTTGCTTGATCGTGAAGCTCTTCATAGTTAAGTGGTCAAAGCACATCGGGTCAAACAGTGGTTTCTCCTGCCAAGGGGGGTCCCAGTTCAAATCATACCTAACGGTGAATTTTCTTTAATAAGTTTTTCTCGAATGTGTATGTTGGTAGGCGAAATAAAAGACTGTTTAAAATAAACAAAATATCAACTAAAAACAGGTATCCTCTAAATATAGCGTTTAAAGTAATAGAAAAATATATATTTATTATAAAGGGTGTGGCAGAAATACCTCCCTCATATACCTCCCAGAGATAGCGATCACATAATGGAAAGACATGAGTAGCAACCGTGTTTTCATCCTGTTGTCTTACCATTATGTAGGAGGTATTTTTGAGAGAAAAAGTTGAAAGTACTTCTTGGGGGTTTATGTGGGAGGTATTTCTGTCAGATCCTGTCTAATATATATATATATATATATATATATATATATATATATATATATATATATATATATATATATATTACACTTATATATATGTATATATATATATATATATATATATATATATATATATATATATATATATATATATATATATATATATATAACTTAGCGGTGAAAACCAATATGGGCAAGATATTTTTTAAACTACTTAAAAAAAAATCCCACAAACAAATAGGTTGCACAAAATCTTCAATAAAAACTACGTCACACTAAGCTATAGCTGTATGCCTAATATGACCAGTTTAATTAATAGATATAATAGAAGAAAAATTAAAGACAATCCACGCACTGTCTCCCCTAAGTGTAATTGTAGGAATAAGGAAGCCTGTCCCCTCCAGGGCAAATGCCAAACAGGAGGGCGTGGTTTACTGAGTAAAAATATATAAGGATAAACCGAACAATACCGATAAAAACCCTACGGTTACCCTGAATAATTTCAAAACACGATACTATAACCACCTAGGTAGTTTCAATAGTGAAACTTACAAACACAGTACCATCTTGTCCACTTATGTATGGAAGATTAAAAAAGAAGTTAATAAAGACCCCATTTTGAAATGGGAAATATTTAAAAAATGTCACAGGTATAAAGCAGGTGATAAATTTTGTTTCCTATGCACGAAGGAAAAGTTAGCTATTGCTATCTATAAAGAACCCAATCATTTATTAAATCTAAAATCGGAAATTTTTAGCAGGTGTAGACATAGGAAACGCTGGTTAATAGAATAGTTTTTTTTTGTCACGTGGTCAGGGTTGTTTTTTGGTTTAAGCTATATATTCTGTTCCATTTTTACCTCTTTGGCCAGTTTGACCCTGAAGATCCGTTTAGGTGAAACCTAGGTAGGTTTGCTTGGCCCTTTAAGTTTATGTTGATATATATATATATATATATATATATATATATATATATATATATATATATATATATGTATATATGTATATATATATATATATATATATATAAATTATATTTACACACACTATCTCTGATATTGAGCACTTTATCCCATAAATGTAGCACACTTTAAGACTATATTTCTTCATATATATATATATATATATATATATATATATATATATATATATATATATATATATATATATATATATATATATTTGTGTGTGTTGTAGCCGCATTATGCACAGCAATTCATTAACAAGCTCTGTCAGCGGTACTACTTGCAAAATCTACCACAACTCTAACTGTAGAAGTCATAATATAATTTAATTTCCGCCCCCAAAACACGATTTTAATAGCCATGCGAAATTCACGATTATTTAAAGAATAGAAATAGACAGAAAAGGTAAACTGAATAAAATACTAGAAAAACATGAAGACTGATTTTGCGTCTCAAATCAATTTGTTCGGATGGACTTAACAACAGACTAAACAGCACAGATGAAATTAATATATAATGCATAGATCAACCCCCACACATCCATATTTTTTTAATCACACTAGACAGACATACTTGCAGAGGGAATGAGGTCTTCCACATACACACATTCAAATATATACACATACACACATACACACACACACATATATACACACACACACACACACACACACACACACACACACAAAATAAAAACATAACATACCCATAACAGACACATCTCTTTCTCAGCAAGCTGTCAGAAGGATTAAGGTCAGAATATGACTATGAAGGTAAATCTGAGACTCATAAATCTCACAGCCTCTCTTTAAAATAAAAAGAAATAAATCTTGAAAGAGGCCCTTTTGACCAATAGAAGGATTGACCAAAATTAACGATTAAAAACAAATGAAAACTACAAAGTTCACTTTCTTCAGAGAGAGTCATTCACCACTGTATCCCACTGGTATTAACAAGCAGGAAGGTTTTCGTCTGATGATGGCAGGGCTGGCGGAAACTAGTCGAGAAACCTAATTCTAATAATAAAACGAAAATATTAATATAAAATCCAGTGTATTTGAAATTTGAATTTTTTATTATTTTTTATTGTTCAATACACACACACACACACACACACACATATATATATATATACACACACTTAAGACAGTTTTTATGTTGTGCACGTTCTTTTTATAGCTACAAGTATTTAAGTAAATGCTCTGTTTATTATAAACAGTATTAACGACATTTATTATGAACAGAGCATTTACTTAAATATTTGTACCTATAAAAAGAACGTATAAACATAAAAATGTCTTTAAAATAATAGTCGGACTTTGTCCATTTCCTAATGTATGGCATCATTATATATATATATATATATATATATATATATATATATATATATATATATATATATATGAAGAAATATAGTCTTAAAGTGTGCTATATTTATGGGATAAAGTTCTCAATATCAGAGATAGAGCGTGTGTAAATATAAAAGTGAACATAGAAGTCAACATTTAGAGGCGACAGTCTGTTTCATTCTAGATGCAAACTAGTTGCCTGACGATTGCATCTAGCATGAAACAGGGTGTCGCCTCTAAGTGTTTACTTCTATGTTCACTTTTACATATATATATATATATATATATATATATATATATATATATATATATATATGTGTGTGTGTGTGTGTGTGTGTGTGTGTGTGTGTGTGTGTGTGTGTGTAAAATATCTATGTAAAATATGTGTGTTTTTTTTCTATTAAATACTCAGTGGAAAATGGCATGATGCCTTTTCTGACCTTAGGTCTCTAGTTGGGACCCGGAAGAAAATGAGTATACAAGAGAATAACAATGATAAGATGGTTAAATACATTTTCTCCGTGTCTTTGTTTTTAGCAGAAGTTAACAAAAATAAACAACGAAGAAAAGAAGAACAATAATAGGGACGTTATAGGTCAATCTTTTCTTCATTTTTTGTTTTGTTTTTCTGAAATAATAAAAAGACAAAAAATATTCGAAACAACGGAGCAAAAAAAAAATAAGAAAAAACAACAAAAAAGCAAAATAACGACAACAATAATAATAACAATCGAGTTAAGTTTATTTTCTTCAAGTTCTTCCGTTTTTATATGAATTTAAAAACAAGAGCAAAAACATTGTAAACAAAAAAAACAAATAAAATACTACTACTACTACTACTACTACTACTACTACTACTATTACTACTACTACTACTAATAATAATAGCAATAATGATAAAAAAAAATTGACCTGGAGATCGAGATTAATAGGATGTGGGTAATTAAGACTGAGGTTGTGCCAGTAGCAATCGGAGCTCTGGGCCTCGTGAGAAAAGGAATGGTCAATTCTAATAACAGTGTCCCAGGTAACACCAAAATACAAGTTGCCCAGAATATCGCACTACTAGGAACATCCCATATACTAAGAAAAGTGCAATCAATTAAATGACAATTCTCCTATAGGGCCTAAGGACCATAGTTTGGACCCGGCTCTACAGGATACAATGCAGGAAACATAATATTCACAAATAATAATAATAATAATAATAATAATAATAATAATAATAGCATAGTAAAATCCATTTTCTTCATTTTTTTAATTGTTTTAAAATTAACTAAAAGAAAAAATACGTTGGAAATAAAAAACAAAAATAAGCAAACTAGTAATAATAATTCTATAGCTAAATTCGTTTTCATCAAGGTTTTTATTTTATTATTTGAAGTTAAAAAAATACTGCAAAATAAAATAAAAGAATAATAATAATAATAATAATAATAATAATAATAATAATAATAATAATAATAATAATGGCTGAAAACTGAAACTGATGAAAATGAATGTGCCTGATGAGAGAGATGCTTGATTTGCCGGATGGACAGTCATCGCTCAATAACTTTGCAAGCATTTTGGACATGGGACTCCCACTGGTTTGGCCGGACGAGAAAATGGCGGCAAAATAAGACGTTAAGGCAAATCAAACAGTGGATGAAAAAGTTATCAAGAGGGATGGGGAGAGTGAGGGGATGGGGGAGTGAAATGAAGTGGGGTGGGGGCGTGTAAGGAAGTGGGGTGGGGGCGTGTAAGGCCATTAGCATTGATATTGGACATTACACACAACTCAATTGACAGCTTCTTAAACAGTATTTCCGGATCAGTTTTCGTAATGATTGACTTGAGAGGCGTGGGAGAAAGCTGGGCTAGTGTGAGAGAGATATGAATGAAGAAGAAAAGAGAAGAAGAAGAAGAAGAAGAAGAAGAAGAAGAAGAAGAAGAAGAAGAAGAAGAAGAAGACAACTAATGGAAAAGAAAGAAAGAAGAGAAAGAAAGCCAATAGAAGTAAAAGATAAAAAAGATGGCGAGAAAAGTAAGAATCAATGAAGAAGAAGAGAAAAATGATAACGTATTGGAAAAGAAGTACAAAAAGTAAGAATAAAAGAAAGTAGAAAGAAGTAAAGGAATTTTAAGGACGAAATGAAGAATGAAAGAAGAAAAAGAGCAAGGAGAAGAAAAAGGTCAGAGAAATAAAGCATAGACAAGAGAGAGCCTGCGAACAGTAAGAAAGTAGAAAGTAAAAAGAAAACAATATGACGGAAGGAAAAGAAGAAGAAAAAAGTCAGAAGAAAAAGAAGGAAAGTTGGAGGTTAAAAAGGAATAGAAACATGTGAACGTAGGAGAAAACAATGAAAAAGTAGGTGAAGGAGGAAGAAGTAGAGGCTAACTCAAGATGGAGGAGGATGAAAATAACAATAAAAGGGAAAGTAGAAGCAAGCAAAAGAGAATTTAGAAGAAGAAGAAGAAGAAGAAGAAGAAGAAGAAGAAGAAGAAGAAGAAGAAGAAGAAGAAGAAGAAGAAGAAAGAAAGAAAGAAAGAGAGAGAGAGAAAGAGAGAAAGAAAGAAAATGAAACGAAGACAAGGGAGAGGGGAAAAGTGATTTAAAGAGTAGGAGAAAGAGAGAAAACGATTGAAAGGAAAAAGAAGAAGAATGTTAATTTAGAAGACAAAAATAGAACGGAAGGTGCTGATTTAAAAAAAAACAACGAGAGAGAGAGAGAGAGAGAGAGAGAGAGAGAAAGAGGGAGAGAAACAGAGAGAGAGAAACAGAGAGTGAGAGAAAGAGAAAGAGAGAGAGAGAGAAAGAGAGAGAAAGACAAAGAGAGAGATCGAGAGAGAGATCTTTTTTCTTTTAAATCCATTAACGAGGCTTCTGATCGGGAGACTGGAGGATGGTAGGAGCGTATAACCACAGCTTAATGGCTGTTGTTCCCAGGTCCATCCTGACCTGACGTGGTAACACCCAGCCATGGCAAATACCAAACACCCAAACAAATATCGTCAGTACATTTTTATAATAAAATGACCAACGATACATTTTCTATAGCAAAGTGACAATCAATGCAATACTAAAAATATATAAAAATACATTTTTATAGTAAATTTACCAATAATATATTTTATGATCTATATATATATATATATATATATATATATATATATACCTTTACTCTCAAAGTATAAAAATTACATCTGTATTTGAAAGCATAAAATTGCATACAAATTCTTTATGTTTCAGCATTAAATAACCCATAGAGATGTTGATATGCCACTAAACAAAATCAAACAACCAACATGAAAGAACTCCATATAATATCCCACAATTTCTTAAAGAAATAAAAATGGATTCCAAAATATAACTGCAACAAAACTACAACATAAAACACACATCCCACCGAGTCTAATAATTATATCCACACAAACATGTATATGAACAAAAGCTGAGTATCATCTACCATGTATTCAGTTGTGAAAGCAGAATAACAAATATCATTTTTATTACTTCAAAAATCCCAAGAAAACTAAATTTCGACATTAAATGACCCATAAGCAGTCGATATGCCGTTAAGCAAACAAAATAAGACAAAAACAAAACAAAAAAAAGAAAACGGACGAAGCTTATATTAACAATCTGCCAAAGAATATACTCAAATAATTTGTAAATATCTACGCAGGGGATACAACAATATAGTGCCCCCCACCAAAAATATCTATATAACAGCATCAAATATATACTTGACATTAAAACAATAAATGAAGACAAGGCAATATTGAATTTAAAAATTAAAACTACTATTCCACTTCAGAAATTGTTCTTGTTAATTTTATATATATATATATATATATGAAGAAATATAGTTTTAATGTGTGCTATATTTATGAGATAAAGTGCTAAATATCGGAGATAGAGCGTATGCAAATATAAATATAAAAGTGAACATTGAAGTCATCACTCAGAGGCGACAGGCTGTTTTATGATAGACGGAATCGTCAGACGGTCCGACCATTGTGTCTAGCACGAAACGATCTGTCGCCTCTGAGTGTTGACTTCAATGTTCACTTATATATATATATATATATATATAGACTTCAATGTTCACTTATATATATATATATATATATATATATATATATATATATATATATATATAGATAACAAAACCCTATCATAAGGCATATTTCAAAAAGTATCAGCCATAGGCTTTCTACCAATTCATCGAATAAAGGCATTTTCGATGCTAATAAATTAATTTACGATCAAGCTCTATCTAAAAGTGGACACAAAGGTAAACTGGAATATATTGACATAAATAGTAACACTGAAACTCAGAATAAACGTACGAATAACCATAGGAATATTTTGTGGTTTAACCCACCGTTTAACCTATCTGTAAGAACTAAAATTGGTAAAATATTTTTAACCTATTGGAACAAATTTTCCCCAAGAAAACTAAGTTGCGTAAAATATTTAATAAAAATAACGTAAAACTTAATTACTGCTGTATGCCTAATGTAGGGACTTTGATTAGCGGATTTAATACGAAAAAAACTAGGGACAATCCACGCATTACTTCTCTCTACTTGTAATTGTAGGAACAAAAAGCCTGTCCCCTACAGGGAAAATGTCAACAGGAGTGTGTGGTTTACCAGGCTAAAATTTATAAGGACATAGATGACAGAAATAAAGATATAAACCCCAAAGTGTATATAGGAGCAACTCAGGATATATTTAAAAAAAAGATATAATCATACGAGTAGTTTTAACAATGAAAGAACTAAACATAGCACCACACTATCTAGCTATGTATGGAAAATTAGGCAAGAAAATAATAAAGACCCAATCCTCAAATGGGAAATATTAAAAAGATGTTCTAAATATAAAGCAGGTCAAAAATTTTGTAAGCTATGTATAGAGGAAAAATTAGCCATAGCTTTATATAAGGAACCTAACGATTTATTAAACTCTAAAACTGAGATTCTAAACAAATGCAGACACAGAAATCTTGGTTATTGGATTAGGCCCGTCTCTCCTGATTGAATTGTTACTCCATCGTTTTTGCCCGTGTTTTCTTAAAATACCCCCTCCCCTTTTAAGCCGTTTCATATAAATCCTTCCCAACCCCCCTCCCGGTGTTGTTTTTTTGATTTTCTTGATTTCTCTTTTTGTTTTTGTCGTTGGTCACGTGGTGTTGTCTTTGTTTATTGCCTATAAATATACCGTTTCCTTTACCTCTTTAGCCAGCTTGCCCTGACGATCCGCTTAGGAGAAACCTTGGTAGGTTTGTCTGGCTCTCTCTCTCTCTCTCTCTCTCTATATATATATATATATATATATAAAAGTGAACATAGAAGTCAATACTTAGAGGTGACAGTCTGTTTCATGCTAGATGCAATCATCAGGCCACGAGTGCTGTTATTTTTCTCGGCTATTTATATATACGGGTAGTCTATTTTGGCGGTTATTTTATCGGAAGTCGTTTATTTGTTTATTTATTTGTATCAAATTATTTTGCTTGTTTTTATTTAATTTTAATTTATATTTTTTATCTTATATATTTATTTTTTTATTTTATTTTGATCGGTATTTTTATTAACGTAGTAAAATTTTGTTTATATAGCTTATTGTGGGTAGTCTATTTTGGCGGTTATTTTACCGGAAGTCGTTTATTTGTTTATTTATTTGGGTCAAATTATTTTGCTTGTTTTTGTTTATTTTTATTTTGATCGGTGTTTTTATTAACGTAATAAAAAATTGTTTATATAGCTTATTTAGTAGTTTTGTTTTTATTTGGGAAGATAATTAAAGCTATTTGTTGGATTTTGGGGTTGAATGTTGTGGTTTTGTTCTGACTATTATTTTGGCGGAAACAGTTTTTAATTTATTTATTTGGATTGATTATCTTTATTTGTTTTTTCTAAACGGCTAGTTTATCGGTATCGGTTGTTAGATTATTTATATATTTGGATGTATTTAGATCAATTTATTATACTTGTTGTTATTTATTTGTTACACTGTATATTTTCTGTTTTTGGTTTTCGATTTTTATAAAGAATTAATGGATATTTTATTTATTAATTCGACAGATTTCATCATTTTAAACTTTATTTTTAATGGATACCCATGTTTGAGTAGACGTCAAGTTTATTTATTAAACAGGATATAGATTTATTTTCATCTAGTGGCCTGAATATTTGAGAAAACAAAATTTGCACCCTCCGGTAGAATTCGATACTGCGTTCCCACTCCTAGCAGGAGAAACTGTCGTTAGATCCGACACATATTAAAACAACACGGCTACGAAGGGAGTTGCCGAATAATGCCTTATAAGCTTAAATTCTCTTCAGATTCTCGAAAGTTCATATCAGCAGTTTCCTATCCTAACATAAACAAAACGATTTAATATACTGTTTAATAAATAAACGGAGTGTCTACTCAAATA
>OZ038493.1:5211334-5228834 GCA_964036315.1 Acanthosepion esculentum
AAAGTTCTCCATTGCCTTAACTGGGTATTGAACTCACACTCTTTGGGTCCTGTCACTGGATCTAACCAGCACCTTTATCCACTCTGCCATTGAAGACATCTCTGTATGAACTTCTGGTTATCATAAACCTTATGTCTTCAGCAATCATTTTTACCAGTGCTCATATTGCAATTTTTGCTGTTATCATCATGTTTTTACCAGAGCTCATATTGCAACTTTGTTGTTATTATCGCTCTTCTCTGGCACTCCTTATTACTGGTTCCCATATTGCATTTATTTCTATGCTTGGTCGGCTTAGGAGATTATTGTGGCCTAGCATATGTGCTGATTCCTTAAGTTTACGAATTTTCCAATGGTGTTCCTTGTCTATGATCTCAACCTGATCCCACAGAGGGCGGTGATCCTCCTTCTCTCTCCATATGTGGTCAGCCACACCTGATTTTTCCATTTCCCCTCGTGTTAGAGGTTTCTGGTGTTCTTGAAGCCCCACCTTAAGGGGGCGGCCTGTCTCACCTTTATATTTCTTTCCGCAGCTGCACGGGATAGCGTACACACAGTCTTTGGTCATGTTCTCCTCTATGGGGTGTCTTACTCGGGAGAGATATCTGCGAAGTGTCGTCAAGCTTTCGAAGGTTGTCCTGATGTTATATGGACCGCAGATCCTTTGTATTTTCTCTGATAACCCATTCACATAAGGTAGGCAGACTGTTTTCTGAGTGTTGTTGTCCTCCTCTTCCTCTTGTACCCGCCTATCCCAGTTTTTTGGGGCTTCTGCCATGTACCCAGGGTAGTTGTTACATTGTAGGGTACTACTTATACTGACCAATTCTTTATCTAATGTCTCTGGGTCGCCACTTATAACTTTTACTCGGTGTTGTAAGCAGCAGACGATCCCTTTCTTTACGCTGTATGGATGGTGGGAGTTGAAATTCATGAACTGTACGGATGTCTTGAACCCATGCTCTGTTCGAGATATTAGAACATCCAGGAATGGGAGTGTGTTGTTACTCTCTTTCTCCATTGTGAACTGTATCGAAGGTCTTATTGAGTTCACATGGTCAGGACCCAAAAAGTGTGAGTTCAATACCCGGTTAAAGCAGTGGAGAACTTTCAGAGGGAAAAATTAACAGGAGATAAGTGATAACTGACATCCATTAAACATGGCACGTGGAATTAGAACAGTCTACCCCAGTGACTGAAATAAAGGGTTCAGTTCGACATTCCAACCACCTGAAGAAGGCCGGAGCGTACAACGGCCGAAACGTTGTAATAAAATGTTGTAATATATAAATGCTAATAAGTAAATACTAATCGAACGATCCTCTGTGGCTCGATCGGTTAAGAGCAAGTCAGGCTACATCACGGTTCCTTATAGGACGCGGGTTCGTATTTTTTCTATGAGAATTTATCGGACATTCAGGCCGGTAAATGTTGTTTGATACTCTTTATTATAAAACAGGGCATTTACTTAAATATTTGTATCTATAAAAAGAATTTTAAACATAAAATAATTGTCGAACTTTGTCCATTTCATAATATATATATATATATATATATATATATATATATATATATATATATATATATATATATATATATATATATATATATATATATATATATTCTCAGAGTTAACCTGTAGAAAAAGACAATATTTATAAATTTAAATGACAATAGGTGAACTGTAATGGTAGCCGACGCGTTTCGTCCAATGTGGACTTTTTCAAGGCAAAAAGCAAAATGAATTTATTAAACAAAGTAACTAAAAATAACAAAACAAAATGTCCTTAGCAACTGGAAGAATTTTGAGAACGCTATTTTCATACTGTTAACTGAAAATTACATCAATTACTGTTACGTCTAGCGATATTATTTTTATTGCTGTGTTGACGGATTCAACAATTTTCTTTTGATTTCTTGATACTGTTCTATACGTTTGTTTGGGAGAGTAATAATTCTGATAAGAAAGGTGAAATAGGGAAAAGGACTGGGCGTAGATTAATATTTGGATAATATTCAATGGCGACACTCTCGAGGATTATCCTTCTGAGTGAGTTATTTTCTTTTTTTTTTATGAAAAAAAACAAACAAAAAACAACTTAGCTAATGCACTGGTCATACATGGGAAATAAATTCAACCACAATTTTGATTTTAAAAAATCTACACCCATAAAAAAAAATAACTCAATTAGTAGAAATTGTACCAATAAATACTTATTATCACACCCTCAAATACTTACAATCCAAAAATGGCTTCGTATAACATTGAAAATGTTGATAAGCCGTAAAATACAAATGAATATATATATATATATATATATATATATATATATATATATATATATATATATATATATATATATATATATGGTGAGAAATAGGAACACGTGTGATGAATCTATTTTTGTAAAGAGACTAAGGTAAATAGGAAAATAAAAAAAATGCTATCGGAATACAAGCAGTATAGTATGGAAACAGATAGTTATGAAGACAGATATGAATAGACTGATATATATATTTTGTTTATTACTTTACCCTATTCTATCTATCTATCTATCTATCTATCTCTTCCTTCTGTTCCTATCTATCTATCTATCTATCTATCTATCTATCTCTTCCTTCTGTTCCTATCTATATATCTATCTATCTATCTATCTATCTATCCCATTCTGTTCTGTTCATATCTATCTATCTATCTATCTATCTATCTATCTATCTATCTATCTCTTCCTTCTGTTCCTATCTATCTATCTATCTATCTATCTCTTCCTTAGATAGATAGATAGATAGATAGATAGTGAAAGAGATGATGAATAGAATAAGATGGATAGACAGACAGATAACGAATAGTTAGATAGATAGATAATTAGATTAAAATTGATAGAGAACGAGAGAGCTTATGAATAGAATAAAATAGAGAGATAGATAACGAATAGTGTAATATATATATATATATATATATATATATATATATATATATATATATATATATCGAGAGAGAGAGAGTGGGGAGGGAGGGGGATAGATAACAAATTGTGTAAAATAGATAGACACAGAGGATAAACTAGTGTATATAAAAGGAGGAGAGAAAGTAAATAAAATTTGGAAAATAGTACGTCTTGTTTCAATTCTTATATCTAGTAAAAAAACATCCAAATCAAATAAATAAAGAGACTCCACATATCAACTGAAGAATTTTAGAAAGATGTACAACAATTGCTGATAAAGATTGTTCAAGAGAAACCGACGTAAAAGGGAGATAATTAAGCCGAGAGCTTTTAAATCGAGAACGCATGCGCGGAAACACTTCCTGAATTCACAATAAGGGCAAACAGTGTATGCGTCCCGCCCATCACACGGAATTGGAAAGAAGAAGGTCCTCATTATGAGCGGCTATTAAGACGGAGAGTTGACGAAAGTGACAGGGAAAGGCGTAAAATTTGCTTGGTTCGTAATCGTTGCAACAGTGGAATAGTCGCAGCGAAATGACAGAAACATCACGGAAGAAGGAAAGCAGATATTTGGAAGAAGATTTGGCAAATGACAGAAAGACTCGTTATGCACATTGAAGTGTAATATGAAAATGAATCCTTGAGGAAGAGAACTGATCCTAGATATGACACTATCTATCTATCTATCTATCTATATATATATATATATATATATATATATATATATATATATATATATATATATATATACCTTTCTGATCTTAGTTCTATTAAACAACATTTCTTCGAAAAGCATAGCCATGTACATAATATTAGACAGATATTAGTTGATAACATAACAATAGTCACACACACAAACAGTAAAAAGTAAACCTTGCAGGCCATCTACATTAAAACAAAGCAACCCACACTCAACAAAATTACATTTCAAACTTGTCACAACACATTACAATGCATCTAAGCAGACGGTACTGTTGTTAATATTTCGGTCTCTCACGTGGTACGACGTTATAGAATCGCATCATGAATTTACGACATGCGTCTGCTATTTTGCGACCATTATCGTCGCATAGCAAACTTCTATATCAACATAACAGAATATCATCTTTGATGGTGAACATCTTTGTTGAAATGTCCATATAACCCCTCTGATGATGGCCAATGTGAGCCGAAAACTTAGATCGAGGAACAGCATAATAAAAAAGTATCCAAATTAAATAACATTTACCGTCTTGAATGTCCGAGAAATTTCCAAAGAAAATATTCGTCCTCCGACATTCAGGCTGGTAAATGTTATTTAATACTGTTTATTATAAACAAAGCATTTACTTAAATACTTGTATCTATAAAAAGAAAGTTAAACATAAAAATGTCTTTAAATAATTGTTGTACTTTGTCCATTTCATAATATATATATATATATATATATATATATATATATATATAATGAATTACATACATGCAGAGCCGGCGCGTACTACTCTCAGCTAAGGGAGTCTGATTGAGGGCCCGCGGTTATTGCTTAGTGACCCTCGTTATCTGATTACCATTTGCTTTTTCTATCTCCCTTTATATACTTTACTTTTTAAACTAAGCACATCTGACTATTAAATGATGAAAAATTTTCACTGATTTTGGCTGTCATTCTGGACCTTTATTTTGAATTTGTTTTACTCATGCTAAGTCTCGGGAAAATGCCAAAATAAAATTCAATATTTTTATTCATAATTTTGAATGTATGAGATTATTAAACTTTTTAACAAGGAAAATCGCAAGTGAATATTAACAATTCTCATAAAACATTGTTGCTTTATTTAAGATGGAATGGTCTATTATGACAGGTTTCTAATTTGTATTTAGATACATTGTATATATTTTCAATTTTTCTTGTTGAATTGTTCTCATATTACATATGATATATTATTGCACATAATGAGGTTAGAATAAATTTTGTATTTTATATCAATACGACCTTGTGGAAATTGAGATGCAGTAGAGTATCATAGATGGGCAGGAGGGTATGTCATAGATGGGCAGGAGGGTGTATCATAGATGGTCAGGAGGGTGTGTCATAGATGGGCAGGAGGGTGTGTCATAGATGGGCAGGAGGGTGTGTCATAGATGGGCAGGAGGGTGTATCATAGATGGGCAGGAGGGTATGTCATAGATGGGCAGGAGGGTGTGTCATAGATGGGCAGGAGGGTGTGTCAGAGATGGCCAGGAGGGTGTGTCATAGATGGGCAGGAGGGTGTATCATAGATGGGCAGGAGGGTATGTCATAGATGGGCAGGAGGGTGTGTTATAGATGGACAGGAAGGTGTGTCATAGATGGGCAGGAGGGTGTGTCATAGTTTCAGTTGTGCATGAAACCCTTGCACCGGCCCTGAATTTAGGACCCGAAGTGTTAAAAACTAAAACATATATATTAAAAAATTTATATATATATATATATATATATATATATATATATATATATATATAATGAATACGGAATCCTTAAAAATCCATTTAGGTGATAATTTATTTCGTGGAATCAGGCGTTCAACTCTTCAGACCAAAGGTGAAGAAAAATAAATAAAGGAAAAAGTTTAATAATAAGTAAGGAAAGACAGAGATTTCAATATAAGTTTTTTTAGGTAGACATGGGGAGGGGAAAAGTAAAGTTAGTAAGTGGGGGAACGAAAAGAGTTAAGTAGTCGACAGGCTGACCTAGAAAATTTTATCTTTTCCCCTGACTTGACAAGTTAATCAATGAGTGATCATATAAAAATAGATACATTGAACGTGTCTAGACATTTCAGACAGCGAAACATCGTCATCGCATTATTACCGTTATAATTACAAACTGATAATAATAATAATAATAATAATAATAATAATAATAATAATAATAATAATAATAATAATAATAATAATGTTTTATCCTTGCTGCACAGGACCAATGCTTGTTAACTAGGAATTATCAAGCACATATACCACAATACTGTGTCAGCCCAAAATGCAGATTCTGTGATAAATATCCAGAAACCATTGATCATCTTGTATCAGGTTGCACGATATTGTCACCCACTGAATATAAAACCCGGCATGACAGAGGGGGCCAATATCTGCACTGGAAAATATGCAACTTCTACGGGAAGGAAACTGAAAGAAACTGCTATAAACACCACCCAGACCCGGTTTCGGAGATAGGACCTGTTACAATTCTATGGGACTACACAATACACACTGACAGAACAATCAAATCTAACCGCCCAGACATTGTTATTAAAGACCACAAACAAAATAAGTGCCACCTTATTGATATGACAGTCCATGCAGACTGCAATGTATCTCTATGCTGTCAAAATACAAGGACATTGAAATCGAAATCTCAAAAATGTGGCACATGGGAACATCAACAATCCCTGTTGTAGTTGTAGTCCTAAGATTGGTTGGAAAAGATTCCAGTAGACTACTTGAAGGGATTCCTGGAAGTCCATGCCTAAAAGAGATACAAAAAATTGTTCTTGCATGTACAGCCCACACTTTACGAAGGGCTTTATCTATGTAATTTTATTTTATTTTGCAGAGGAACGTGTCATGATGCCATTTCTAACCGTAAGTCTCTGGACGCGACCCGGAAAGAAATGTGTAGACGCCAGATATCAAAGGAAATAAAAATGATAATAATAATAATAAAATATTACTACTGAAATATTTGACATCAATATAAAGAAAAAAGACATTTATCTTAAAAAAATGAAATCCATTAAAAAATTGTAAAATTTAAAAAAATAGATTAAATTAATAAAATTATAATTAAAGGGCCATTTTAAGTAATTAAAAACAAACAAGTTTTACTGACAATGTCTCTCTGTCCAAGTTATTTTATGTTAGAACTAAATTTGTAAAAGATGCTTTTTTGCATCCGGGTACTTTCGACATTAACGCTATTTGTTAGGTAATAAATAATTTAATGGAGTTTTTATTTTTGCTTATATAACGATGGTGGCTGACTTTATTTGTTAAAAATTTCTTTAAATTCAATATTATTTCTTCATCAAGAAATTATTGTTGATAAGTGTTTGTTTTATGCTTGCTTAATTTCAGATAAAAAATAATGTGTCCGAAAAAGAAATCATTTTCGCACGGTTAATCATGTTTTTTTATACCAACATAAACACGAGGCAGATCCAAAAGTTTAAATATCTCAGAAGCTTTAAGGGAGGATGGGAAATGCGATACGGAGATTCGAACCCGCATTCGGCTAGCGAAGGAAGCAGTCCAAATGCTAAGCAAGGCAGCGGAAATTTCTTGGACATATAATGAGAAAGTAGGGTTTGGAAATTCTAATCTTCACGAGGCCTATTGTGAGTAAGAGATAGGGGTAAGTAGGTACCATGCTACTTACCTGATGAGCTTGTGTGAACAGATTACAGAACATATGTCGGGGGACCTTAACAAGGAGAGGAGAACTGCTCGTAGCCAGACGAGATAGGAAGCTGTGAAGAACCATGATCGCCTGTGTCACGAAGGGAAGCGGCACATACAAGAAGAAGAAGAAGAAGGAGAAGGAGGAGGAGGAGGAGGAGAAGAAGAAGGAGGAGGAAGAGAAGAGGAAGGAGGAGGAGGAAGAGGAAGAGGAGAAAAAAGAAGAAGGAGGAGGAGAAGAAACAGAAGAAGAAGAAGAAGAAGGAGGAGGAGGAGGTGGAGGAGGAGCTGGAGAAGAAGAAGAAGGAGGAGGAGGAGGAGAAGAAAAAGAAGAAGAAGAAGAAGAAGAAGAAGAAGAAGAAGAAGAAGAAGGATGTATATCTGTGAATATAAAGCTGTATACAATAATGTTAAGGAAAGGGATTTGGTTTTTAGTTCAGAAGTGAATTGTAGAGTTAGTTTCAAAGGTTTCTTTATTTTGTTTTTTTAATCGAGTTCACCCCCCCCCCCCCAAACAATGCAGTAAAGCCACTAAGACGCAAGGGGTTACTGGGTGCGAAAGAATTAGAAAACAGAAAACATAAAGGAGAAGAGTCATCAGAAAGTCAGTAGATAACGATTGACATTGCATTGAAATTTTAATTTTAAGATTTAATGCTTCGAAACTAGAGTCGGAAGAGTGTTCCACAAGCGAGAAGGGCGAGAAAAGAAACTATGAGCTTAGAACTTAGGGTTACATCTAGCCAATTTTGAATTGATGAGACCTTATTTCCTATCTATCATGAAAGTATTTATAGAAAGGGCAAGGAGAAGCAACTGTGGGAAAGGATGGGTAATATTGATGATTCTTCTTTGGATTTTGTCAAGAATCTCTAAATAAATAGCAGGAGTAACGGACCAGATGAGACAACAATATTCTAAGCATTATATATATATATATATATATATATATATATATATATATATATATATATATATATATATATATACGGGCTTTTCAGTGTTTGGTTGGCAATGTGAGGACAGTGAAGAGGATTCGGAAAGAGTTGGATGAGTCTAATGGTGATTACGAAGGTGTTTGAAGTGATCACTAGTAATCGCAATGTTATGCCTCAATTCATTTTCCCATAGGACCTCACACTCAACACGGATGCCTACATCAATTGCCTTGAGGAGGTAGTGTTGCAGTGGGCCAAGAGGGTGGCTGCTAGAAGACTCTATGCCTGGAAATCATGCCACAATAGAAGGAGAACGCAGTCATGACTGCCAGACAATTTCTGCGACTAATCACCCCTTACATCTGGCCACCTAACTCCTCAGACTGCAACCGCCTTGATTATTATATGTGAGGCATATTTGAGCGAGAGGCCATCAAAACTCCTTGTGACACCAAAGATGAACTGAAGGTAAGGATTATGGCAGCGTTCATCAACTTAAACAAAGTGACCGACCAGAAGAGTTGCAGGAGATTCCGAAGTCGTTTGCATGCCGTGGTTGAAGCCAATGACGATTTTATTGAATGAATTTACTCTTTAGTATTTCAAGATATTTTTGTGTCATTTTGATAAATATATCTGCTAAAATGAGATGTCAATGTTATTTTCGTTTTGGCGTCATTTAGACGACAATTTATCCATCGCAGCCTGTATATATGATTAAAGAAAAAAAAAAAAGGAAAACTTACGTTATCCAACGCGTTTCATTCCTTGATAGACTTTATCAATGTAAACGTAATGATTTTATTATGTTACAAGAATTTATATATAAGAGTTACAATATCGTTAGTTTTTCAAAACTTTTACATTTAACAACTTTTATAAATATCAGACTAACAGAAAAGACCCCGTAATGATGGATGCCAGTGATATAATTTGATGTTAATGATCAAAGAGGAGTAAATGCTGCTGTTGATGTTTTTAATAATGTAAATATTATTTTAGTATGGGATAAATTTATGTATTTTATATTTTAAAGAATACAAGATTATAAATTTAACCGTTTTCTTCTTTTTTTATACAGTCATATATGGGAAAGGAATATTGCAGATTCTTCTTTGGATTTTGTCTAGATAGATAGCAAACGCATCAGAGCAAACATGGCAGTAATATCAAATAAACAGACGAGTCATTATGAGCCATACATATCTTTCGATACATGACTGACGCAGTAAGCCATTTTTTTCTGCGGTATACCAGTTACCATCCAAGGCTATTGAACCGGCCTGTTCTGCTATTTAGCCATAGCTTGGAGAAGAAGAGGATTCATACTTTTCCCAAGGGTATTAGCACGTAAGTGAATGTAATGGATTTGACTGGAATTCGAACTCGGCTCTTCGATTTTCTCAATCCGAGCCGCTATCCATTACGCCACCATACTCCTCACAAACGAATGGTAGACATAAAGGCGAAACAGATTCTAGTGAGAAAAATTGTCTCATATGACACAGTGAATAAATGTTTATAGCAAATAGCTATCAAATAAACTAACCAGTTATTTCTTATTACTTTAATAGATACACGTATTTGAGTAGAATTCCTGCTTATTAAACAATGTAAATTTATATCCACCGGCCTGTGCATTCGAGGGTCTTAATAAAGCATATATACTTTTGGGCAGGTTTCGAGCCTGCGATCTATCATTATTTTAAGAGAAGCCTGAAAGATAGCATAAAATGGTTAAATATTTTCAGTTTACTTTAGATACACACTAAATTTAAGACTAATTTTATTTATTGTTTTAAAGAACAAAGTTGATTCTTTCATTTTTTTTCTTTACATAAGCCAAAAAAATTCTTGTTCTTGATTTAAACAATCGTTTAAAGAATTATATATCTCCGTATATATGATTATTTAAAACTTTTTGAAAACTTTTTAGTTCCGAACTCAATTTGTAGAGATTCTTATTAAGCCACGAGTTGTTTCCCCCTAGCCTTCTGTCTCCATTCATGCGTTTGTGTCGCGCCCTGAATCGAACGGCGCATGCGTCGATTAGAGATTCCGCTTCCTCCTGGATCAACGGCTATGACACCAATATGTCTGCAGCGTGACCCGAACTCCATTGCAATCTTCGTCATTCCTGGAAGGCTCTGCAGAAAATCCAAGAGTAGAAACAGGAATCTTGTCAGACGTGCTAATTATGGTGAACCCCGCCCCACGTCATATTTTATATTTCGTCGCTTTCGTCCTTTTAGTTGGCAACAGTTTACGCCAGAATAGTTTATCATAATTGAAGTTCAATTTGGGTCCATTGGAAAGTTGAACGGACGCTATTTTGTTTGAAATTACTATTCTTTATTTCTTAAGAGAGGAACGTTTTTTTTTTAATCTATATATTAGTTTGGCCAGTAAGTTTGTTCTTTACGGAATCGTTTAATTACAACAAAAGTTTGTAATTGCTTTTTGGGTGTTTAGATTTTAACAAATAACATTTAAAAAGATCACTTTTGATTGAATTGTGATAGCTGTCATACTATCTATTTTTATTTGATTTTCTCTCTCACGTATTTACAACGGAATTTTTAGAGAGCTATGGCATTCTAGCACACCCAGAAAGGATATGTCACATAAAAGAAGAAAAAATCTTATTGAAAAAGAAAATTTAATTTCTGACTTGTGAAAACATAGTGGTTGTAATAATAATAATAATAATAATAATATTAACCGTTTCCTTATAAGGGAATACTTGGCATTCATTGTCAGTGCTTCTGTCGGTTGAAATTTATAAAATATTTCTATTAGAATATTTTTTTGGGAAAATAATGTTCTCAAGTCCAGTAGCTGTTATCGCTCTTTCCAGTATTGATTGGAGTTTCCTTCCTAACATTTTATTTGAAGTAATGTGGAATGTCAACATCTTGATGATATCATTATTTTCTCTTCTTAAGTTCAGTAGCTGTTATCGCCCTTTCCAGTATTGATGGCGGTTTCCTTCCTAACATTTTATTTGAAGTAGTGTGGAATGTCAACATCTTGATTATGTCATTACTTTCTCGTGTCAAGCGCAGTAGATGTTATCACACTTTCCCGAAATGATAGTGGGCTTCCTTCTAAATATTTGGTTTCAATTTGTGTGGAATGTCAACATCTTGATTATGTCATGATTATCTCTTCGAGTTACATGTGAATAGCTGTTGTTGCTGTTAAAATTTTATGTTATTTGCTTGTGATTCTGTAGCGCCAATCCACGGGGTAAGAAGAAGTGTGGTCTTCAACAAGAACTACGGGCTTCACCTGCTCAGAATCATTTTATCTATTGACTTTTTTTTGTTACTGCCAATAATGTTAATTAAATGATATTTTATGGAATCTTATGTCATTCCCTTATTATTAAAATATTTCCACATTTCATTTGAACTTTATTTGATATGACAGATTAATACTTAATGAGAAAAAACAATCCCCCAGTTTATGTCCAGAAGAATCTTACATTAATAATAATACACTTATCCAATAAAAGGGAGAGCATAAGTGTTTCTTGTTGAGTAAATATTACTCAATACAAGCCACAAGAGGCATTCAAGGCAGATGGTTTCTGGGTGAGGTATTTAAATATCATTTAGAAAAACGACAAGCACATTCATTATCAACTATTGCAGGCCAATGTAAAAAGCGAATTTTCGATTCCACGTTTGAAGAAATCCGGTTATTTCTACGAAAAAGACAAGGCCTAAGAGCCACTCAAAGTAGAGGGTTACTGAATGAGGTTGCTGAATGGATGAGAAGCTAAGCAGCGCAGATTTGACGGATATGAGGATAGATAACTGTTGACCCTAAAATTGATGATGTTAATACAGCAATGATAAGGAAATCATCCCCTCGGCAGTCTGTTCCATAAAGTAGCACTTGTTGGAAAGAAACTATCTGAATGAAACTTCTTTCTTACTAATGCAATACAAAGAGAATTCATCATAGTGTACGTGATATGGCAGGGTATTAGCTGTGAACGTCTGAACAGGTGGAATTAAGGAATGTAGATCGTCTGAACATTTTCTATGAAAGTAACGATAAAAGAGCGAGAGGTTTGCAAAGTTTTCGCCTGTCGTACAAGGGTTGTAGTGCGTAAAATAATTAGTCACCCATAGGGCCTCGTAGACGCTTTTAAACTCTATCAAGGCTGGAAATGTTGGACTAGGCAGTACTCCATATTTGTATATCAGACAAATGTCTCAAGTCCAGTAGCTGTTATTGCTCTTTCCAGTACTGATAGGAGTTTAGTTCCCTTACGACCATCTGTTGCTGCATAGGTTAAATAAATCCGGTAAAATAACGCATATTTGCCATATTATTTTTTTCTGATTTTGTTGTAGTGTGTAAAATAATTAATCACCCACAGGGCCGCGTAGAGGCTTCTAAACTCTATCAAGGTTGGAAATAGAAGACTGGGCAGTACTCGATATTTGAATATCAGACTAATTTCTCAAGTCCAGTAGCTGTTATTGCTCTAACTGCTTTAGTTCACTTACGACCATCTTTTGTTGCATAGCTTAAATAAATTCGGTGAAATAATGCATTATTCTTTTTTCTGATTTTGTGTAATCAGTGAACTCATTTTCTATGATCATGTAGATTGTTTATTCCCAATAGAGACATATATATTTCTGACTAATTCTTCACTCAATATAAGGCTCCTGAGCCACTCAAAGTAGAAGCCTACTGATTTAGTTTAATGCACGTAAAATGAGGAGGAGGAGGAGTAAAGAAGAGCAGATTACTAGGTTACGTCGGAAAATGCCGATTATCCCTAGACTTGAAGAGTATAAGAATGTAGCAACCGAGGAAGCACCCTCTTGGCAGTTTGTTTCATGAAGTAGCGCTTGTTGGAAAGAAACCATATGAATGAAACTTCTTTCTTACTAATGGAATACGAAGGGAATGCCGATGATTCATTATAGTGATATGGCGGGGTCTTAGCTGTGAAGGTCTGAACAGGTGGAATTAAGGAATGTAAATCATCTTAACATTTTCTTTGGAAATAGGAAGAAGGTGAGGAGAAGGTTGCGCCGTTGTGTCTGTCAAAAAAGTGATAGTAGAGTGAAAACTAGTTTATTGCTCTCACGACTGCGCAAGCATTTTGGATTACGTCACGGCTGGAAATGAGAATTAGGCAGCTCCCAGATACGGCAGCAATACGCCATTTTTCGTCTTACCAAATCCTTGTAGAGACAAAACATGGCAGGAAGATTCAGGTATTTCTAGATCGATACAAGGAAAGGACAATTATTCCAGCCTTTAACTATGGATCTTATAGATGTGTACCACCTGATGTCTGCGGTGATGTTGAGTCCGAGTAACAAAAATTAAGTTCAATCATGGATCTTCATGCCCGCAAGAAAAAAGAAAAAAAGAACGGAGTATCAAAAAAGGAAGGCTTTTTTCCTTTGACACCGCTACTATTTAAATTACCTTCGCTCCTCGCTAATGTTAAAAAAACAAAAAATAAAAACGGAGAATCAAAAAGAAAGGCTTTTACTTTGACACCGCTACTATTTAAAAAACCTTCGCTCCTCGCTAATGTAAAAAAAAACAAAAAACATAAGTTGGCGATGATGCCAATAAGACGCAAGTGGTCACAGGGAGGAAAGAGAACGAGAAGACTATGTTGAGGGGAAAGGACAATAAAAGAACAGTTTCAGGAACACGGAAGATGGCGATATTGCCACTAAGACGCAAAGGGTAACAGGGAGGAAAGTGAACGAGAAGATTATATTGAGGGGAAGGACAATAAAAAACAGGTTTCAGGATGACAGAAGATGGCGATAATGCTACTAAGACGCAAAGGGTTACAGGGTGGAAAGTGAACGCGAAGACTATATGAGAAAGGGCAATAAAAGAACAGGTTTCACGAAGACAGAAGATGGCGATATTGCCACTAAGACGCAAAGGGTTACAGGGTGGAAAGTGAACGCGAAGACTATATGAGAAAGGACAATAAAAGAACGGTTTTCAGAAGATAGAAGATTATCATTGACGTTGCATTCTCAGGTGGTATTTTTTCTTACTCCGTTTTTAGTCTTTGTGCACATATCTATTTTGTCTTTGGTTGAGTCTGAAGAGTGCGTAGCCCTTTTCTCCGTTTTTTTATCCTGTTTTTAATTAACATCTTACGATGAGCCATATTTATTTGCCTTTACTTGATGGCCCTCTGTTTTTTTCTTTATTTGAAAATATTAAAATATTTTTTTAAATGCCTTTAAAGCCATAATAAAACTGTATACATTACTTAAGTTTTCCATTTATTGAATCAAGAAAAAACATTAAAAAAAGATCAATAACTGGTTACAATCACCGAAGTTAAACAACGTCGGGCCTGGTCTGTACTGCTTGGGTGACTGCTGGGGAATACAAGGTTTTGTCTGATTTTATGTGCGGGTGATGTAATGGTTAACGTCTCGGTATTGTTAATCGGAGAGCCGAGATCCAATTGCGGTTGGATTCTTTATATTCACTTACGCGCAAATATATTTGGGAAAGGTAGGAATCCACCTCTTTTCTCCCCAGGTGTGGGTTAATTAGTAAGATTTGTATCACTAAATCACTACGATATCTCCCTCCAAAAAAGAAATATATATTCTGGCTTGAAATAACCTGCAGTAGGTTCATAAGCCGTAGAAAACCGAATCAATCAGATCATTAACCGCATTCTCGGTCGGTATTCTGAAATAGTAGCCCTATGCCAGACTTTAGTAAATACCTATATCTGAAGGTTTCCCCTTGTTTAGTTTAACAAATCATTTCTATTGTGATGGATGCTCGACAACCTCGAGCTAGTTATAGAATTAATGTAGGCTTAGTAAGTGCACAAAATATTATTTTCTTTTAGGGTAAATGCTAACGAGCTGTCGAGGTTTAAGAAATGCAACCTTAGACCTTTAAGTCCTTCCTTCTACGATTGAGCTGCATCCTTTGGTGTCACTCAAAAATGCCACATTGCTGATTAGTGAAAAATGAGAAAACGTTTTTTACCGAGTTTTAATGATTACAAGCACAATTATTTCCCCCTTTTTTTATATTCCATAAGGATAAAACTGATAAAAGAAAAGGTTGAATAAGCAGATTATAACAGGCAACAGATGTCTTTGTAAACTCAATAATTATTTTTATATGAGCACTAGTTGACTTAATCGATGTACACCGGACCAGCAAATGCAACATTATTAAAAGAATTGAAAGATTATTTCTCTGATCAACCGAACAACATTTGGTGTAACAGTGATTGAAGTCAAGCGTCAAAATGTACTAATTTCTGTTTTCCTATGTCAAATGAAATACTTTTTGAAAAAGAAGAGGAAGAAGAATAGAAAAGAAAGAAGAAAAAGAAAGAAGAAATAATGGAGACGAAAATAACGGTTAAAAGACGGAAGAGATGGAGAATGTGGAGGAGAGATGTGGAATTGTATGAAGAAGAAAGAATGAAAGAGAAATGAAAGAGAAAGTGAAGAAACAAGAGAAAAGAAACGAAAAATGAAAACGAAGAAAAAGAAAGAGAAATGAAAGAAAAACAGAAAAGACAAATGAAAGGAAAGAACGAAAGAGAGAAATAAATAAATAAAGAAAGCAAGAAAGAAAGCAAGCAAGCAAGCAAGAAAGAAAGAAAGAAAGAAAGAAAAATACGTGAAACGGTGGAAAGAGAAATAGAGAGATAATAACGCATAAATTTGAGAAAGAAAGAAATATTGAAAGAAAGAAGAATGAATGAAAAAGAAAGAAAGATTGAATGTGAAAGAAAGAAAGAAAGAAAAAGAAAGAAAGAAAGGAAGACAGAAAGGAAGAAAGAATGAAAAAGAAAGAAAGAAAATGAAAGAAAGAAAGGAAGAAAGAATGAAGAAGATAGAAAGATTGAAAGTGAAAGAAAGAAAGAAAGAAAGAAAAAGAAAGAAAGGAAGAAAGATTGAAAAAGAAAAAGAAAGAAAAAGAAAGAAAAAGAAAGAAAAAAATATTGAAAGAAAGGAAGAAAGAATGAAAAAGAAAGAAAGATTGAAAGTGAAAGAAAGAAAGAAACAAACAAAAAGAAAGAAAGGAAGGAAGAAAGAATGAAAAAGAAAGAAAGAAAGAAAGGAAAAGAAAGAAAGAAAGATAAAGAAAGAAAAAAGAAAGGAAGAAAGAAAGAAAAAGAAATATTGAAAGAAAGGAAGAAAGAAAAAGAAAGAAAGAAAGATTGAAAGTGAAAGAAAGAAAGAAAGAAAGATAAAGAAAGGAAGAAAGAAAGGAAAAAAGAAAGGAAGAAAGAATGAAAAAGAAAGAAAGAAAGAAAGAAAGAAAAAGAAAGAAATATTGAAAGAAAGGAAGAAAGAATGGAAAAGAAAGAAAGAAAGAAAGAATGAAAAAGAAAGAAAGAAAGAAAGAAAAAGAAAGAAATATTGAAAGAAAGGAAGAAAGAATGGAAAAGAAAGAAAGAAAGAAAGAATTACCTAAATATAAAACCCTGGAACCTAAAATAGAGATAAAAATGTAAAGCGTCAAAATAAGGTTGAATAAAGGAAATGAAAAGGGAGATTAATGAAGAGAAAGAAGAGAAAAAGGAAAGTTATAGAAGAGAAACAGAGAGAGAGAACTGTGAAGAAGTAGAGGAAAGAAAGGAACTTGTTGGAATAAAAATAAGAGAATAACATTTGGGAAAGAGATGAAAGGAAAATATAAGGAGTTTATAAGATAGAATTATCTGAAGATAGAGAAAGTAAGAGAAGCAAGAGAAGAGGAGAAAAAATAAGTGGAGAATAAAGAAGAATGAAAAAGGTAAAGAATAAAGAGAAGGAGGAATGATGAGAAAGAAAGAGGAGGCAACTAGAAAGGAACATGATGAAAAGAAGAAGAAAAAGAAAAAAAGAAAAGAAAAAAGAGAGTGAGTGAAGAAAACAGACAAAAGTGAAGGAGAATAAAGGGAAGAAAGATAAAAAGAAGAAAAGAAAAAGATAAAAGACAGAAATAAAGAAATAGAGTAAAATGTAGAGCAAAAAGTAAAAAAAGCGAGATTAAAAGAAGAAGAAGAAGAAGAAGAAGAAGAAGAAGAAGAAGAAGAAGATTGAAATTAATAGTTTTGCATTTCTGTAAATAAAGCGAGATTAAAAGAAATGCTAAAATGGAAAGAAAAGAGAGAAGAAAAAAGTCGTGAGAAAGAAAAGAAAGAGAAAAAAGTCGTGA
>OZ038493.1:5231334-5261334 GCA_964036315.1 Acanthosepion esculentum
TTTGTTGCACCTCGACTGGTGAGAACCAAAATGGTTATGAAGCGAAGAAAAATGGTTTGTAAGCAGGCCGCTAGTGGAACGTCAATTGATTTTTTTCCATTTGAAAAAAAAAAGGAAAAGATTTTAAGAGGAAACGTATAAGGGTTAAGAAGAGATACGAAAGGCAAAAGGGTGAAAAAGTGAGACACAATAGTGCTTGTTGATAGCAGTTTGGTGAAAGATTGTTGAGGTGTTGAAGTGATGGCGCGTCCAGAAAAAAAATTTAATCGACTGCACTTCCAAGCCTCCCATAATTATTACTCTATTGTCGGTATTGGGCCCTCTTTTAAATGTATGCTATGAACCTTAGAATTTATATATTATTTTCGTTCTCATTACATTCGGATATATTTAAATTTATATGATATACATGTTATAAGATTACCACAAAATTTGCAGTAGATAGATAGATAGATAGATAGATAGATAGATGTGAACAGGCTGAGGTAGATAGATACATAGATAGATGTAAACAGATGTGAGATAGATAGATAGATAGATAGATAGATATGAAAAGGCTGCGATAGATAGATAGATAGATAGATGTGAACAGGCTGACATAGATAGATAGATAGATAGATGTGAACAAGCAGAGATAGATAGATAGATAGATAGATGTGAGCAAGCAGAGATAGATAGATAGATATATAATGAATAGACAGAGAGAGATATATCGCACTGTGAAAAGTAGAGAAAATGGTTTTTAGGGAAAGATTACTTGAAAAATAAAAGTAAGTAGGACACAAGTTTAATTTAATTTCAATGAATATCCTTCTACTTAATTGAAATGTAAGATATCTTAAAATAAAATTCATGTCAATTCGAATACGTGTAACCCCCCCTGCCAAAAAATAACCTTCATAGTAATAATAGGTAACGTCAAATCAAAAAAATACATTAGATGCAATTGTAAAATCTATGTTAACATTTTTTTCTTCTATCGCACTTCACGATCGTTGAATGATTAAAAGATAAATTCCTTAAAACGCTTTGTTTTCATAAAATCAAAGCAGATATCGACTCCAAGAAAGATGCACATTTCTTAAATAGGTAATGGAACTTTGCTTTGTCATAATGATTTCCCTTTGGTTTATGTGGTAAGTTGAAGTAATGGTTAGCGACTTGGATTGAGGAATCGGAGAGACCAGTTCGAATTCGGGAAGGTATAGTGTTGTAGCATACCTACGGACGATAATGTGTATGTCTCCATTCACATAAATATAGTAGTAAATACTGTATGTTGGTCTGCAGGTGGAGATTCATTGTGGAATTCACTTGACTCACTTCTAGCAGTTGACTATTTCTTCTATGCACCGCTGGCAAATCTTATATGTGTTGTTCTTGTCCTAAGTATTATCGTTCATTACCAAACTTCGTGTAACTTTTCCTAGGTTACAACATAAAGGTACTTTCACCTCCTCTAAACAATCTGCATACTTTGATGAAAGCATGCTACAAACTTAATGAAAACAATTCTTTATCGTCAAAATGTTTATGTTATTATTACGAGGAAAGGCCAAAGTATTTTTTTAATATTTAGTGAGATTTTTATCCTTTTTAGAACATTCGGAATTTTGAATAAAATCTTTTTCTTGGGGATCATCGGGTGTACTATAAATTAGCATAGCTAATTTTAATGTCTTTTTGCAGTGCCAGACATTAATTTGGAAAGTTTCAAACTTCAAGTGATCATCACGCGGTACGGCTGTTGTAAATAACACACCTTTCGTGACAAAAATGAACTATGCAAGACGCCTTAAATAAAGAACTTCAAGTGAGTCAAGGTAGTCAGGAGAATTTCTGACGGACGTCACGGTGAGTAGCGTAAGAATGAAATAATATTATAACAGTTCGGAGTGAGTTATAACAGTGGCGACGAGGTATCGAATCTCATAAGGTGTAGCAAAAATACGTTTGGCTTCGGGGCACATGATAACAGTGACAACGAGAAATCAGAACCACGCTGGTTTAATTTTTTTCTCTTTGGTGTTTGTAAAAAAAGAAAAAAAAAAGAGGAACTTTTTTTTCATATATAGAAGAATTATTACCCCAAGTTGTAAAAATACAATAATAGCAACAACAGCAGTTGTTGATACCCCAGAAACAACAACAAAATTTGATTGAAATATTACGGAAGAAAACGGAAAGTTCTTTCACTCCCGACGAGGTAGCAAATGACTTATCTGAATTCACATACAATTCAGATGACGTAATTACCTTTTACTGCTTATTTTCCAAGATACGAGCAAATTTTCATAGAAGAATGCAGCGACCTGGTAGACGAAGAAAAACAAAACTTTTGTTGAGAAAGTCAGCACCGGTAGAACATGAAAAATACAGTAACTCTGTAGCACGGAAACAAAGAGGAGACATTTGCTTTGAAGAAACAGTAAATGTTCTGACTAAATTTTTTAGCGAGAAAAGTTAGTTATTCATTACTTGTTGGAAATGTATGAGTCTGACGAAAAAAGATTTTGTCACATATGCTAGAATCGTTAACAAAGAGTGTGAAAGATTCAAATTAAATTAGATGACTCCGGATATGTTTAAAGGGTTAAGTTTCTTTCAAGTGTTAACGGCAAAAAAAAAAGACGCAGAAATAAGAGCTTCTAGTGTTTCTAACGAAACATGAACAGAATCAAAAGCTAACACTACAAGTAATATCGGACGAATGTCAGAGAATCCTAAATCTGAGACGTGATACTGAAGAAATTAAAGAAAATGAATGCGCATATATACAAGCTAAAGAAAATGTAGAAAAAGAAAAATTAATCCATGTTTCAGATGTGGGAAGTTACATCTCGAAGATGACTGTTCCTTTAAGAATTCAAAGTGCTACAAGTGTGGAAAAGAAGGACATAGAAAGTCACTCTGTAAAACAAAGCAATGAAAAATTCGTACGAAGTGTTGTGACGGAAAAGTAATTACAGAAAACCAAAGAAAATTTGTGTATGGGAATATTAATAATGTGGATGTAAAAGTACAACTAGACGCTGCTAGTGTTACCAACGAAGCCAAATGGAAAACAAACGGAAAATCTATATTAAAAAGAACTTCGAAAATCGCACTTGACGTGTCAGGTGAGGAATTATTTTTATTGGCGAAATGATTTATAATGTCTCATTCTGTAACAAGTCTGTAAAAGCTAAAGCTTATGCGTTAAAAAATACTAAAACTTATTCGGTACTGACTGGATGGAATTATTTGAGCGGAGAGATTTACCTTTAAATATTTATTGTAAAAAGGTAAGTGACCAAGCGACCAGTTTAAGAAAAAAAAACAGTGCAAAAATTTAAAGAAAGAATTGAAAAATGTTTTCCGGGTGTTCCGTCGGATGAGTTGGGTCGGTTTTGGAAAGTCAATGCGAAATTTCAAGTGAAAATGGTCGACGCCACTGTTCAAACCGAAACGTATTCTACCATTGACAGCTTTCAAAATGGGCAGCACCAGAAAAAAGAATAAAATTTGCGTTTGTGCTGATTTTTTGACAAGGTTAAACAAATATATAGAATCCCATAAATACAGATTCTCAAGTCCAGTAAATTTTCACGAATTTAAACGGTGGAAAAAAAATTTCGAAGCTGGATCTTTCTGAAGCGTATTTGCCAATATAATTTTAAAAATGTTCAGATTTAACAAATATAAATACGCACCAGGGATTTTATAAGTTAAACAGACTTCCTTTTGAGATAAAAATGGCTGCAGCTATATTTCAACAAAAGCTATGGATATTATGCTTTCAGATTGTGATTTGTCAGTTGTTTATCTGGATGATATATTAATTAAAAGTGTATCTAAGGAACAACATATCGGGCATGTGAAAAGAGTTTTGAAAAAATACCAGCGTATGGGCTCAAACAGTGAAGAAAAGTGCAAACTGTCTTAAATCAGTACCTAGGACAAGTCATTGAAAAAAGTGGTCGCCAACCAGATCTTTCGAGGGCAAGCACAATTAAGAATATGTCTCCTCCAACAAATGTTACTAGGTTACAAGCATTCCTGGACTAGCAAAATTTGATCAAATCTATATACCTAATATGTAGAATTTGAGAGCTCCTCTGAACAAATTACTTAAAAAAGATATAAAGTGGAATTGGACATAAGTGTCTGAAGGCGTTTGAAGAAATCAAGAAGATACTAAAGTCAGGCTTATCATTAGCGCACTACGATCCAAAAGCAGAAATTGTATTGGCTTCAAATGCTAGTGACTATGGCATAGCAGCAGTAATTCTATATAAATATGATGACAGTAACATAAAAGCCATCGTATATGCTGATCGTTCGCTACTCCCGACAGTAAAAAAAAAACTACAGCCAGATCGAAAATGAGGCGTTAGCAAAAATATATAGTGAAAACTTTCACAAATTTATACACGGAAGAAGTTTTTGTTTGCAGACAGACCATGGACCACTATTATAAATTGATGTTTCGAATACAAGGAATTCCTGCGCATACAGCAAATAGATTATAACGCTGCGGTATTATCTTATTAAATTGCGATTTCACGATGGAATATCAACTGTCCAAAAATCATGACATTTTGATGTCATCAAGATTGATACCAAAATATACTGAACTGTTTGAAGACTCTGTTATTAAAAAGTGAAGTAGAAATTAAAAATGTATTATGCAATGTATAGTACGCGATCTTGCAGTTTCCCTGGAAGAAATAAAAGTAAAAACAGAACATGATAAGTTTATTTCGAAAATAAAAAAACTGACTGAAAGAAAGTAAGAAGGATAGACGATTTTTAGAACACGATTCAGACTGAAGTGCTTACTCGCTCTGCGATGGATTTACTGATATTTGCTCAAAGAGTAGTAATATCTCTCAGATTACAAAAGCGGATATTAAATGAATTTCATAGTAGACATCCGGGAATTTCAGGATGGAATCTCTTATGACAATCTATGTATACTGGACGAAAATGAATCAAGGCATTGAAAAATTAGTAAAAACCTAGAGAGATTATGCTCTGGCAGCAAGATCACCTACCACGAAATTAAAACCTTGGCTGACGACAGATAGTCCGTGGTCAAATCTTTACATAGATTTAGAAGGTCCAATAAACGGATCACATTATCTTGTGGTAGTTGATAGCTTTTCTAAGTGGCTTGAAATTCGTAAATGCACCCCCCCCAAAAAAAAACAATTTCTACGGTTGGAGTGAATTTCTATATGAAATGTTTTCAAGATAAAGCATTCCTGATGTCATAGACCAGAATAACAGTACACAATTCACTGCTTACGTATTTAAAGATTTTGTAAAACGTTCTCGATTGAACATATTACTACCCCGCCATAACAACCAAGGTCAAATGGATAAGCTGAACGGTTTGTGGGTATTTTTGAAAGAGCTTTGAAATAAGCAAGTAATGAAAAAGTGAGCGAAGAAAGACTACAAAAACTCTCGAGATTATACCCAATAACACGGAATCCCAATACACCGTCAGGCGTGTCACCGGTAGAATTGATGTTCGTACGAAAAATTAAATCGGTATTCGGCAAGTTGTTAGCATGTCTAAAAAGAATAACAATGGATAACAAAAAGGACACAAAACTTTACAAAATTGGCGAAAAATTGTTTTTCAAACTATATGAAAATTGGGAAGAATGTGGGAAGATGGCGTAATAAGGTCAAAAATTAGAAAAATGACATATATGGTAAAATGATACAAAAAATGTGTCACAAAAGGCATTTGAATCTTTTTTGTTTTCCTTTTCTACGCCTTTTTTCTTGTTTTGCCCTAAAGTTAATTTTTATTCGTCTCCGCCCAGCTGCAAAGCCAGGTTTAATTTTAGGTTAATTTTTTTTTCTTGTTAGTCGGCTATTTTGTTTAACTGGTAAAAACTTTTACACGTGTCTCTATTTTTATAATTTTTCTTTTGTACTATTTATTTCATAATTTGTTTATTTCGCTGGTTTCAATTTATAAAACAAAGAAACCTTTTTATTTGTGTTTTTTCATTAAATTTATTCTTTTTATCTTTTCACATCAAACGATTTCTTATTTTTCGCATGTACTTTTGTTCGCTTTTTACACGTGTCTATTTTTAACTTTTTGTTGTATTATTTATTCTATAATTTGTTTACTTTGCTGATTTTAATTTTTAAAAAAGGGAAACCTTTTTAGTTAATTGCGTTGTTTCAATAAATTTATTCCTTTATTTTTCACGTCAAACTTTTTCTTTTTTAGTCTGTGTTTCTGATCTATTTTTCATTGTTGAATTTGATTTTCTTTTTCAGAAAGAACTTTAATTTTCGTAACTTTCTTTTTAAGGTCAAAATCCCTTATGTTAAACGAACTAGAGTCGGTCGGTATTTTTGTTTCATTGTCTTTGTAAATTTGTTTTTCATTGGTCTGTATCTAGGAAAAAAGGAACGTAATTTAAAGTAAGCAAAATGGCCGATAAACATCTATCCATTAGAAAAACCTGTTCAGGGCGAAAAAGAAAGATCCTCCCGGTAAAAAACACTCAATCCACAGTGATTACGGAGAACGTAGCCATTGTCAAAAAAACTGAAGACCAAATAGATTCAAGGGAAAGTATGGAAGCCAATAATAGCCAAAATCAAGGAAAGGTGTTCACAGCTGTCCCCAGTAACAACAATAGTTAAAGCAAAGACGAAAATGTAGTGGCCGAGCACTCGCCTTCTGGAAGTCCCTACCGAAGTGCATAGTTAATATGACGGAATTCCTGGCGAGAGCCAAGAGCTACGAACATCTTATCAAATAAGATGGGCTCTTGGTAGATCTTCAAATACGACAGAATGTTGAAAAAAGAATTGTGTCAGTCTTTGTGGTGGACAAACATTCGCGCAAAATTTGTCGTGCCACAAAAGACACCTTCATCAAATTCCAAAGAATCATAAAATGCAAGGGATATTTCATATGGAACGTAATGTTACCCACGCCTGCAGACTAAGAGGATGCTTCCAGTCGGGACTTTATCATAAAAGACTTATTCTTATTATAAGAACTGAATATGAAGGCAGGCGTAGGACCTATATATATATTGAGATCCCTCCTCAGATACTAGTGGATCACATGGCTGCTTTTGTGGCTCAATTTGGGAAGATACCGTAAAGCATTCACCTCCATCCCCAGTTGTCAAGACAAAAAAGATAAAATCGAGCCCTACTGCAATACCAGAGAGGACGTGTTAAAAATTCTGCTAAACTTTACGAAATCAACCGAAAAGACGTTGAAGACCTTACAAATTTCCTAAAAGAAAAATAGTAAGGTCTGGACGGAGTTCTCAAAAGATTTGGGCGATGCTACAAGAAGCAAACGATGCATTCTTCACGTTCCCGCAAGCTTTTTTTTGTCAAAAAGTTAAATAAATTTTGTTATGTGTGTAATTTTTGTTGGCTTGCACATAGCACAACACTTTCAAAACACATCTGTAATTTCTAAAACACTATTCAAATTGTGATAAAGATAACATGGAAAATAAGAAAAAAACTTCAGCTTATAACTACAATTCGCGACAAGTAAACATAGCCTAGAAGAGAAGACGGCAAAGTTAAAATTACCAGAAGACAAAATCTAACATTAAAAAACTTTAAAAAACAAAAAAGTCAGAGCTCATTTCCAAATGGAAGCCCCAAATCAAATTCCTACTACTCTATCAAAACCACATTGCAACTCAAAAGACTAAGTAACAGAAGCTAAAGATTTGAGGTGCTAAAATTTAGAACAGAAGATAATATACAATTAAAAAATAAGTAAAATATACCCGATTCAGCAGAAATACCTCGGACTTAAGTGGCAATTTTGTCTTCATCTGGCTAATATCACGGGTAAAGAAGCAGTTTATCAACAGATATTTGAGCGAGTAACTAACGCTAAATAAAAAAAATTAAGAAAATATTGAGTTATATTATATATCATCACTCAATATTTTTATATCTAATTATATTATTTAGCTGGTTTAGTTGGTTCGGTTGCTCTTCATATATATATATATATATATATATATATATATATATATATATATATATATATATATATATATATATTATGCTCTTACATTTTATTCAAACTGATAGAGGTATCACCTTAATAATCAATTACAACTAGAAGTAAACTTATATTTTAAAATAAAATTTTAGTCTTTTAATGTACATTCTATGAATATTTTTCTAATCGACTATTTCATATTAAATCCCCAAACTTTTTGTAATAAAGTTTTTAAAAAAACTTAAATCGCTAACAAACATCAAATTAAATTTCTTATAGACTGTTTAAACATTCAAATTTATATCAAACATTATAATATTTATGAACCCCCAAAATAACACTCTCAAAGTAAATCAAAACGACAGCGTCTATTTCAGTCCTTTCATTCCAAAGAAAGTTAGTGACACCTTAACTCATGACTTCCTTCTTTTTTTTTCTGTCTTTTTTCTCCTCTCCCCCTTCTATATCAATACATAACTTCCGTTAAGTTAACCGATTAAATGTGTCAATGTCTGGACTTCCTCAAATAATAGTAAATATGAAAGAATTGAAATTTTAAATTACATCTAACTCAATCATGTCTCTCCCCGTCAGTACGTTAATTTACATATGCTTAGTACTACCCGTCAAAAATGTGTAAATTTATTTTCATTTTTCGTTTCAACCTTTGGAAGTAAAGTCTGATGATCCGCCGTCCTTTAAAAGGGCTGTGGTGAAATAATTTATTACATGGAACCTTAAAGTGTTCTGTTTTTATTTAAATTATTAGCTCTGTAGTTACATTGAGCTCTCTGGATTTCATCCTCCTTGGGTCTGCCCATAGGAATAACCTAGTTTTTCATAAACTATATATATATATATATATATATATATATATATATATATATATATATATATATCTTATGTTCTTACATCTCTCTCTCGCTCTCTCTCTCTCTCTCGCTCTCTCTCTCTCTCTCTATATATATATATATATATACATACAGACATATATATATATATATATATATATATATATATATATATATAAGAGCATAAAATATGGATTAGGATATTATCAGACTTCCGATGAATATGATTACCGTTAATAAAAAATATATATGATGCAGAAACCTCTTTCCAAATCGGGTTCGGCCGCAATGAAAAGTCGCTTAAAGCAATGTTTTAACCGTCATTCTAAAGCAGTGCTGACTACTAGATTGGCGACAAGGTCTCCTCATTTTGAAGTTGAAATGTCTAGATGTAACCACAACTTATATGCTAGTAGATTCCCTTGCAATTCTCGCTTGTGGAACTTACTTCCAGCTTCTTGGTTCTGAGTACAAAATTTAATTTTATTTTGATGCCATAATTTTATTTTACATATTTTATATTTCATTTTGATGTCAGACTTTAATTTACTCTTTAATTCGGGGGCAAATTTACGTAACTTCTTAACCTCGGCCTCAAGTGAATCTTTCTTAGGGTTTTAATTTTTATTATTGATTTATTTTTTTATTATTGCGTTTTTTTTATTGCTATGTTGATTTCCTTGTGTCTAAGTTTTGATTCGTTCGGTCAGGACTGAAATATGACTAAAAGTGTTTAACGAGACTAGGACATTTCTTCTGTTATGACTTTGTATAGTATTATTAAAATTATTTTCCCCCTATATTTCTACACATAATCTATGCTGTTTTGCTGCATTGTTTTGGTTTCCAATTTGCAAAAATTGTTTCTTTCTCAGCTGCTTTATAATTTAACAAAGAAAATGTAAAAAAACCCAATGGAAAGATTCTGTCAAGTTCAAGGAGAGACTCCCGTGTTTCAATTAAACACGGTTATATTCTATAATTTGTCGATGTTGATTGGGTCAAAATTTACAGAACTTGGAATATAGTTTATCAAACAAATACCTTTATTACATCATCATCTTTAAGAGTTTAGGTGTTATACTTGGGGATCTATATTGAAACGAGCTTGTTTGTTGTATTTAGTTTACTTACAAGAGGTATGAATTATATACTCGAAGAACCGTCACAGATCGACTGATCCAGGCATTCTAGTTAATCCTTTTTGTTTTTTTTCTGGGTTCTGAAAAGTTATGTGATGTTTCACATGAAAGCAATTGCCAAATAGACTATTCCTGATTACTACCAATATATATATATATATATATATATATATATATATATATATATATATATATAAATATAAATATAATTAAAACACCCTTAAATTAAGCTATAGTTGTGCAGATAACCTGGACATATAATTAAGAAACATAATAACAAAATCTTCAACAAGTATAAGGACTCAAAAACTTGACTACTTGCCAGGTTGCAACGAGTACAACAAAGTATAATAAACAAATAACAACTTGTGCAATATATATATATATATATATATATATATATATATATATATATATATATATATATATATATATCTTTTAAACATGTTGTGTTGAATGTCAAAGACAACATAGTCCTACATATTCTCTTTTATATATATATATATATATATATATATATATATATATATATATATATATTCGAGCTATTCTGTTAATGAGAAAAGGATTTGCCTTTAATTCTATGCAAAGAAGCTGGGAAATTACATTAACAACTTTTGTATCGAACAAAGAATTGTAAAAAAAGATACCAGAATAAATATTCAGGACTTTGTAAAAAGTCACTCATTTTCTTTATTCTTTAATCACGACAAAGCCGGGAAAAGTAGGGAATGTACTAAGATTCCTTATTCAAGCATATACACAAATACATATACACTCGTTTCATTTTTTCGTTTTCAGATCTGATGAAGCCTTTCACTGAGAATTGCATTGTGAAATTTATTTTCAATCAAATGTATTTCATGAAACATTTCCAGTTGTCAAAATTTAAAAACTTTGTCGAGATTTCTATATTCTAATTTGAAAACATATAATTATGTTATTTTTTTTAAGTTATGCTTGGAATCTGTTAACGTTTTGCATCTCTGAAAAATGTGTCGTCTTTCCTTGATTTCGGAACGCCACAAAATATACTAACGTCACTTAACATTTCAGATGAACGTGAAGCCTGATTTACCAATGAAAACCAAACAACGCAAAAATGAAATGCCAGAAATTCTTTCTTCTTTTTTCTCTATATCTCATTCTCTGATGAAGCATCGATAAAAGGTTTTCTAGTCGTTCTTTATCCTATCATATATATATATATATATATATATATATATATATATATATATATATATGTTGTGTGTGTATTTAGGCAGCATTTTTTCATTAATTTAAATATAATGCATTATATTTAACACTTCTCGTTTTCACTCTCGCGTGGTCATGTGTGATGTCATAGGCCGTGGTGTGATTTTCGCTTCCAGTGCCTCGTATGCCCGAGTTTGTCGTTGCTTGAAAACCTTCCATTCAAACAAAAACAAATTATCATTATTGCTATGTCCGTTTATTGTTTCATTTATTGTAATTGTCATCTTTGATGGCATATGTAAGTCGAAAGCTTAGATAGGATTAAAAAAACATATATCAATCTGATGATGATTTTTCTTTCGTCTTTCAATGATAATGTTATTAAGCTTAGCAGACGACATGAAAGGAATTTGATTAAAATAAATAGGCAAAACTTGTCTGTATTATTTAATGAAACATGCATTAATATTAGGTACCTTCATGAGATTGCCAGAAAATGAGCATAGCATGATAAAAATGGCCTTAAACTTGACGAAAATAATTTTTATTTGTCTAACTGTTTATATTATAATCAAGAGGAAAGATCAAAGTATTTTTTGATTATTTTTTAAATTTTTTTTATCATTTCGAGCACGTTCAAATTTGTCGTTTAAAATCATGTTTTTTTTTTTTTTCGATTGTCTTCAATTTTTTAAAATTTTTAAAATTTTGTAAAAAAAAGTTAAATTTTTCCGTTTAAAATTCTGCCAAGAAATAGTTACACTTTTAAAAAAAATTATTTTTACAAAATTTAAAATTTAAATGCTTATTTAACATATTTTGAAAGAAAACATTACTTACTTTACGCGCTGAAAAGTGTACTTTAAAAAAAAAAGACAGAAGGTGTGAACAGTAGCGACACTTTCGATGTGTTGATTGATGCTGTCATCAAGAATTGACAGCTTACGAGACCTAATTTCATCGTACGGATGGACAAAAGGGAAATAATTTAGCTTTTTATTGAACCGAATTACGTAACCAGTTATTAAGGGAAAATTACAGCGTTTTAAATTTTAATTGTTTCTTAGCGTTCCATCTTTACGTGTACGATGCTTTATGAAAATAAAGCTTTCCATCTTTACGTGTACGATGCTTTATGAAAATTTTTTTAACTAAGACTGTTGACAGAAAATATTTCATAAAGGTGCATACAAATTAATATAATTTAATTATAGTGTAACTCAGATATGAGACCCTGGTATAAGAGAAACACGGATATAAGAGAGATTTTATGTGGTCCCAAATTAGAGCCATACTTACCTAAACAAAATAGATCAAACCCGGATATAAGAGAAACCTGGATATAAGAGACTTCTCCGGGCCCCGACAACTCTCTTATGTCAGGGTTACACTGTAATTACTTTAATTAGGTATCTTTCTTATGAAAGGCTAAGTGTAGAATATAAATATATACATTTATTATATTTTATTTCATGGTATTATTTGTATTTCCCTTCATTTTATTAATTTTGAAATGGAAAGGCTAACTGACAGTGGAGAACAACATTTAGTCATGCAAACCACGTGGCTTTCTTTTGTTTTCATGATGTTTCGTTTCCGGTCTTCCGTATATTTGAATTTAAGCTATTTTTGACACAAAAAAAAAACATGTTATATTAGATTTTTACCTAAAAGCAACTTTCTGATTGTAACCAGGTTTATTTTATAATCTGTAAATGATATTATCTACTTAATAATACATTGACTAACTGCAACACCATTTTGATCAATTTTAAAATATTTAACAACTTTAAGCAATAAACATAAATTTAACAATAAGAAATAACAAATAATTGTTGTAAAACTTATTTTTAATCGAAAATGTTTTTTGCTTTCAGGAAATGTTATTCATAGTCATACAAATAAGTAAAAGCAACTAAAAGTTTTTGAAATTAAATAATATCTTTGTTTTATTGAGTTTTGTATGTTACAATTCAGAGCTGATTTTAAGGTAGACGGGTCCGAAATAAAAAAAAAAGTAAAATGGATTTGCTTTGGTCAAAGCTTTGTGCTTTTAACTAATTAGTCGCTAAATTAGAACACCTTAGAATTTCATGAGTTTTCATGAAATTACTTATGGGGGGGTGTAATAAATAAAATAAAAAAAATACCATGATTTAAAAAAAAAAATAAAGACATTTATAATAATTTTCATCATTTGTAAATAGTTACTGAAAGTTTCATGAAAATCCGACAATTATTTTTATTTTTACAAGATTTTCAAAATTAACGGCTCCCATTAAAAAAGAAAATTCAAAAAAAAAAAAAATACGCGCTCATGAAGGTACCTAATTAATATGTATATATATATATATATATATATATATATATATATATATATATATATATGCATATATATATATATATATATACGCATATATATATATATATATATATGCATATATATATATATATGCATATATATATGTCTTTATATATATATATGTATATATAAGATAATGAACAAGTATATATATATATATATATATATATATATATATATATATATATATATATGAATATATATATATAAATATATATGTGTGTGTGTATTTGTCGGGGTGTGGCTGTGTGTATCGCTTTTGTCTGTTACAAATTAAATATATATATATGGAAAGAAAGAAATGAAGACGAAACGACGCCAAAAAAAAAAGTGAAGACAAAACAATGTAGCATTGAAGGCAAAGCAAATGATCTTAATATATCTGTCCAGAGGTGAGGCCAACACTCATTGTTCTGACCAGATATATTATTGCGTCTATTCAAGCGTTTTCTTTTTGTCGGCACAATCTAAGATCAAACCGTCGCTCCTGATCACAAATACAAACACGTAAGTCATTTATTATTCCATTTCATCTCGAGTGGCCGACAAAAACCACAACAATCGGTCAGTAGTTTTTTCTTAGTGCCACGGCGAATACCTGACGAGGTGTAAATAGATAGCTTACCATCACTAAATAATTTCTATGATGCAAGGTCGTGAGTGAGTAAATGACATATGGAGTAAATGCCGTTCCGTGCAGAAAACTATTAGCAGACATTGACGTCGAGAAATATTGCGTCTATAGGTATTCATTTACTAAGTGTGGGGAAAATGTTCCCAGCGAAGAAACCGTTTTCAACTTTGTATTCAGTCTTTTATGCGGAGAACGGCAGGATTTTTTTTCTGGGAACGCCGGAAACTTTCGCACACTATCTCGTACTAGGTTTAGTAAGTCACACAAGGGGAAATTATTGCAAACTGGAAGTAGTAATTGAAGCAACAGAAATATGGTTCTACAGAAGGATGCTGAGAATATAATGAAGCAAGCAGTGACGAAGTTACGAGGGACAATGGATACAAAAAAGACACTTATAAGTAATATCAGAAAGATACATTTGAAATTTCTAGGGCACAATATGGGATTGGAAAATTTGATACTCCCAGGGCAGATTGAGGGTAAGAGAAAAACAACGCATAATCTACCCGGCGAGCTAGAGGGAATGGGTAGCAGGACAGGGTTTGCGATAGATAGCAAAATGACAAACTTTATTAAGAGCTACAAAAGACAGGGAAATGTGGAGAACCATAATCGTCACATAGAAGAAGAAGAAGTAGGTAATTTGGGGCACATAATGTAGAAAGACAGTTTGGAGAACTTAACACTCATAAGCCATATTGAAAACAAGACGGGCAGGTGAAAGCATCGAGTAACCGATTTGATAAGATCGTGTTGGTAGATTGCAGAGCAGGGATAGTAAAGACAAAACGGCGAGGAAGTTATGGAGAGCCATGATTGTCCAAAAAATGAAGGAATAATTTATTTTCCATTTTCTGTCATTTTTGTTTGTCGTAAATCCTTTGTTAAATCTGACACAGAATTATTCCTTTGATTGGCACCTCATAGTTTCGAGCGAGATGATGTTTTTAGTAATCAAAGCCAATGTTTATTCTGTCGAAAATGAACGTCTTCAAGAAGAAATGATTGGAAGTAGTTATTAGTACGAAATAGCAAGACAAGATAATTTGAACTAAACAGAGAATTATCGACTGTATGAGTTTCTTAATTGTAATTGCTATCGCCGTCACACAATCAGCAGTCAATTTATTATACCTGTTCGATGATGTCCTGGAAGCTGTCTTTCGAAATGTTGGCCTATATTCTTCATATGGAATCACGCAGGGTTCCTGGATCGATTGGCTACTGACTACACATGAAAGTACAATATTTCCTGCGTCACATTTTTGTTGTTTGTCTGCGTAGAAAATCAGCGTTCAAAGTCCTGGATCTTCACTGGAATTGGACACCGGTTGTGGCAATTGGCGGGTGCGGGTTCAAGTATCCTCTGTCGCAAGTTTTAATAATCTACTTTTCCAACATACGAATGATTCTACTAGGATGAGGAGGAAATTGCAAAATACAGGGAGGAAGTTCATTTCGAAAGAAAAGTACAATAATATGGTGCATACTAAGAAACAAAGAACATTCACTTCTTAAATGCACAGAATACATAAATACACATGATAGAAATTGTTAGGAGGATTTGATAATTATAATTAAGTAATTCTTTGAGTCTGAAAGAAACGTCAACAGAACGCAGAAAGCACTGGACGGCCGTTTCGTCATATATTTGGGACTCATCAGCAGTGCGCATCCACTACCGAGAATTGAAACCCTGACAGTTAGGTTGTCAAGCAAACACCATACCAACTGTTCCAACTGTTTCTATCATATGTGTATCATTGCTTGATCCGGCTTCTAATGCTTCAGTTTGAGCGGCTTGGTGATAATAGTCGTGGCTCCGGGGGGCACAGTCCTATGGTTACAGAGAACTTCAGTTGAGTTCCACCACGGAATTTGTGAGCGAGCGGCGCTATATTGAGTCTGATTTGCTGTCTCATCGGCACCGAGGCCCGTTGGAATAGTTGGTATGGTGTTTGCTTAACAACCTAACTGTCAGGGTTTCAATTCTCGGTAGTGGATGCGCACTGCTGATGAGTCCCAAATATATGACGAAACGGCCGTCCAGTGCTTTCTGCATTCTGTTGAGGTTTCTTTCAGACTCAAAGAATTACTTAATTATATATATACATTGTGTGTGTATTTAGGCAGCAATCCCTCTTTTGTACATGTTTCATTAAAGACGGTTGAAAAGTTACTGCGATTAAGCATTTTATTTAATTTTTCTTGTGTTCGTACAAATGTTTTCTTTCTTGGACAAAAAGTCTGTAAAAAATGTCGAAATTCTCTGCATTTGCGAATGCCTTCGCCTATACTTTTAATCATTGTCAAGGATGATTTGATTTTGACTTTTTAACTGGATGTATGGGTTATGTGTATATATCTACAGTTATAGGGATGTTTTATTTTCCGCACACATTTTGGCCGTGTTCGTAGTTAAATTTCAGTGTTGTTTCTTTCTTTTTTATTATTAACTTTTCCATCATTTTAAATCTTTTTTACATATGGATGAGGTAATTATACTTGTATTTTCTACTAATATGTTTCTGATGGAGTTTGGTAGGTTTGTTAGTGTGTTTAAATGAGTTCTGATGGAGCTGTGGTCGGATAGGTGTAACGTAAGTCGTCTGGATAGGCATGTAGCAGTGTGACCGATGTAATTATGAGTTTGGTTTGATCAGGAACACTGTTCCTTAAGAGGTATTTGAACTGGTAAATAATGTTGTTTTTTTCATTTTTGATTTTAGACCATACTCAATAGGAAGGACTTAATTACAAATTATCAAAATATAAAACTGCGCCTCGGATTTTTCCAATATCTTCATTTCTGAAAGAATTACTTCTTTCCCAAGCCAACATACATAACTATAAAAATATTAAAACATTTTAAAAAAAGAATGGTGAAAGTGTTTTTACTGTATTTTACAAGAACGTAAGAATGGGAGTATATTTTTTGACTCAGTTCGTAGGTAAAGTTAAGAATAGAGTTTTTTTTTTCAAATTTAGTTTTGAGACTATCTATTTCTTGTTTTTTTTTCGACAAAATAAAAATATCGTCTACGTAGCGGATATATATTTTGGGTTTAGTGACCTGTTTAAATAACGTTTTCTACATGGGACATGTAGTAATTGGAGAAGCATAAGCCGAGCGGATTTCCCATACTAACACGGTTAGTTTGGATGTCGATGTTGCCATTATGGTCGTAGTAGGGGACTTTGATTGTGCATGCATGTAATAATATTTTGAGGATATTTGGTTTGATTGATGGGGATAGAATAAAATTATTTGTGTACACGGAATTAAGGATAAGGTCAATGGTTTGATAAACGGGGACGTTTGTGAATAAATTTTCAACGTCGATTTGGGTTGTTTATTTTTTTTTTATAATTTGGAGGAATTGGTGGGTGGATGTGATGCTGTAGGTATGGGGGGTACTGATGCCATTCAGGAATTCTGATAGCTCATAGATAGGGATTGGGATCGGAGAAAAATTGATTGTAGTGGGTATCCGGATTTGTATATTTTTATATTTCCATATATATCCAGGTTGGTAGTCACCGGTGATTGTTTTGATTTTCCGGGAACCAACGTCGGGGTTATTTGATGTCATGACTTTGTTTACGGATCTTGTTAGGGTCTCCGTGGGGGATTCTGTTTAATTTGGTGAATTTAGATCGATCATGAATAATGTTTTGTATTTTTTATGGTAATCGACTTTATCCAAAATGACATATGTTTTCGCTTTGTCGGCTCGTCTGATGACAATTTTGGAATTGTCTTTTAGTTGTCTTGCAGAGATTTTTAGTTTTGTTATCAGGATATTATTTTTGTTGTTGCGAGAAGAGCAGTCTTTTAGGGCCTCTGCTTTAAGGAGATCTCTTAGGTCTGCGTGAACTGCTATGTCTCCACGTGCCCCGAGTTGGGGTTGTGATTGGTGTAGAATTTCATTCTCGGTCTTTGTGAGCAGGTCAACTTTAGGTTGGAGAGAGTAATTTGGCCCTAAATTTAAGAATTCTTTTTGGTCATCTGTAAATCTATAACTAGACAGGTTTATATATTTATCACTAGACCGGGGTTCTTTAACATATCAGCTTTCCTAGCAAGGTTAATGCTTAACAAACGTACCGATAAGCTATAGTTTTAAATAGGATTCCACCACCCCTTTCCACTTAAGATAAAATCTCTTTCCTGGGAGCACGTTTTCGCAGCGCCGCCCACGCGGCGCCAGCGTAACCGAATCCAAGAAAGAGAACTCCGACTTTAGAATTTCAGTTTTTCTGTTTCTGACTAGTCCTGTATATATCGTCTCTTCCTTTAACTTAAATTTAATATAAATATGTCTCCATTAACCATGTCCTGAAGATGGTCTATTAGACCGAAACGTCTGACGTTGACAGAAAAAACAAAAAAAAAACAAAATAAAAAACAGTAAACTCACATATTCGGAATTTGCTTGGTCTTTTCCACATTTTCATCATATTTATCACTGATATTGTGTAGTAGAATGTTTCCTTGGTATAGTTTATATAGCTTGTAGTTGCAAGAGGGGCAGTCCTTTTTAAGCCTTCGGCCTTGAGGAGGACTTTCAGGCCTGCATGAACTGCTATGTCCCCATGTGCCTCAAGTTGGGATAGTGATTGGTGTAGAATTTCATTTTCTATCTTCTTTGTAAAGAGGTAGACTTTTGGTTGGAGATGGTAATTTAGCCGTAAATTTAAGAATTCGTTTTGGTCATCTGTAAATATATGACTAGACAGGTTTATATATTTATCACTGCTATTGTGTAGTAGAATGGTTCCTTGGTATAGTTTATATAGCGTTTTTGTAATTATTTGTCTGTATGCAAGTTGGTGTTCATTAATTCTAAGGTTGAGCTAGTACAGTGCTTCCTTATATTCAGGTTCGGTCAAGGTGTTTTTTTAATGTCTCGTTATGTTTGTGGATTTCATTATTTAAATGTTGGATGTCATTTTTAACTGTTTTTATTTGCCATAAAATGAGTTTTTTTTCTGAAAGTTGTAGTATTACTTTCCTTGATGGCTGCTGGGTCGTATAGTTTGATAATTGTGTATTTGGGCAGCAATCCCTCTTTTATACATGATTCGTTAAAGACAAATGACAGTGTCCTGCGATTAAGCTTTTTATTTCATTTTTCTTTTGCTCGTACAAGTGTTTTCTTCCCTGGACACAAAGTGCGTAAAAACTGTCCAAATGTTCTGTAATTTCGAGCGCTTTCGGCTATACATTTAGCCATTATCAAGGATGATGTTATTTATAACTGAATGTATATATTGTGCGTATGTATCTCGAGTTATAGGGATGTTTTGTTTTTCAAACACGGTAGGCACATTGTGGCCGTGTTCTTAGTTAATATTATTGAGTGTTGTTTTTTTTTTAATTTTTTATTATTAAGGCTTCCGTTATTTTAAATCTTTTATTACATGTGGATGAGGTTATTATGCTTGTATTTGTATCTTTCGAATGGAGTCTGGTAGGTTTGTGTGTGTAGGCACTCCGTTTATTTATTAAACAGTATATTTAGTTATTTTCGTCTACCGGTAGGAATTTTCGAGACAATTATTTTTTTATATTTGTCGGATCAATAAAAAATTCATTCTAAAAAAATCTCTTTGTTTACGTTTGGATACGAAACTGTGCAGGTATGAAAAAACCTCGGGAGATCTATGATAGGAAAAATTTCCCTTGAAAGCAGGAAATTTGGCCTCGCCTAGTTGACTACTCTTGGTGACCAAGTCGTTTAAGGCGTGCCGGGTTAAACGGTAGCTCTTTCTGCTCGGGAGATGCACGTTCAATTCCTACCGAATAGTGCAAACTTTTCTGTAATAAGATTTACCGAACATTCGAAAACCTGCAAAAGTTTTAAAAAAAACTATCTATGAACACAAAAGGGATCTTATAAACAATAATTATCAAATGTATTATTTATGCATAGAAATAAATTCAACTATAAATTTGATGTAAAGAATGCCACAATTATTAAAAGAGAAAATAACTTAGAAGGAAAATTATCGATAGTGCCACTATCGGATCTTAATAAAATATAATCCGTGCCCCAGATTTTTTTAAATATCTCCATTTTTCCTTACTCCTTTCCAAAGCCAACATTCATGACTAAAAATGTTATAAAATTAAAAGAAAATTATTAAATTTATAACCTTATGTTATTTAAAACACATAACACATAATTTAATCTTAAAGTAAAATAATTTAAATATTAATTTGCATAAAAATTAAAAAAAAAACTTACCGTATTTTCCGGCTTACAAGGGGCCCTTTTTTTCCAAAAAAATACCCTGAAAAATATGTGTGCACCTTCCAAGACGAATGTAAGGCAACGCCCAGACACAAGTAAGCTTGGATGGTCACCTAATTGGTTTGACTGATAGGGATGTGGATTTGTATATTGAGTCATTACACTATAATGTTAGCTATCTATCAAATTCAGCCTTTTATATGATGAAACCTCAGTACTTTAATGTTACAAGTATTTCTAACACTAGAAACCTTCCTGGAGCTGAGCCACAAGCTTAAACATGCTCTGTTTATGAGCAGCGGCGGGCGCTTTTCTGCCCTTGACTAGTATGTCACTGCCATACAAAAAATCGGACGAGTGATTAATGTAAACAATACGTGGCGCCAGTATTTGAGGGACGCATGGTGAATGTATGGTTGTATGAGAATGACTTTTTTTTCTTAGAAATTTCTTTACAATATTAGGGTGTATCTTCCAACCCGCAGCATTTTGTAAGCCGGAAAATCACTTCCACTTATTAGACATTGAATTATGTCACTTCGTGTCCTCCATAACTTGCCTGACTTTTCAGCTAACCAGGTGAATATTTTAAAAGCATTGCGGAATATATATATGAAACATTTTGCAAAACCAATAACAATTTTGATCTTGTATATAAGTAGCAGCTAGAAAACAAAATCTTCGCTGTTGTCTTGATAAAGTCCTTCAGAGGACGAAAAGAGTCAACCAAGATAAGTTTTTCTGTTTTCATTATTTATATACTATAGTATTTTAATATAAACGTTATTTTAGAGGATTGATATGTTTGAGTCAGTATCTCTATATTTAAAAAAAATTTCTTCTTCATCTTCTACGTGTCCCATCAGAATTTGGGAAATTATAGCTCTCCACGACCTTCCATTCTTTGTAGCTTTTAAAAGCTTCTTTTCCTTTGTCCAGACTCCCAAAGTTTGGTCTTCCATTCACAGAAGCTCATCAGGTAGGTGGCTCGCTTTCCTTCCACTGTCTTGCCTTCGATACGCCCTGTGAGTGTCAAATTCTTCAAGCCCTCCTTCTTTATTATGTTTCCCCAAAATTTCAGATGTCTTTTATTTTAATTCTGACTATATGGGTCCTTATCGTCACTATTTTCCTTGAAACTTCTTCCATGATGGTATTCTTAAGCAGTGAAATTAATATCAACCGGCCTAGATCAATGTCCTGCTAAAGAACAGCTTGCTTTTTTCCAACAGGTATACCACTCCTATAGACGAAGTATACTGTTACCAATTTGGTCACGGGCGACCATCACGATAAAGCAGTGCTTAGTTACCTATTTACAGAATGCCCAGCATCCGCCCGAACTTCTAACAATCTATATCCGCTAGCTTCGGTTTCGAAATCGAGCGTAAGTAATGTTAATTGTCTATGGATTTGATTTAAAAAGTCATAATTTCCATATATATATATATATATATAATAAAAAGGCTTAATCACTAATATTCCATGGTTATAATTTATTACATTGGAATCGTAATTACGATCCAATTAATGAGACCTACAAATTCAAAAACTTTTTTGAATTTGTAGGTCTGATGAATTGGATCGTAATTACAATTTCAATATAATAAATTATAACCATGGAATATTAGTGATTAAGCCTTTTTATTATATCCTTACTCTCTCCTAGACATTGAATTCTACCTGGATTCTATCCTCTTGGAAATTTTATATATATATATATATATATATATATATATATATATATATGTGTGTGTATGTATGGATATGTATTTATATATATGTATATATATATATATGTGCGTGTATGTATGGATATGTATTTATATATATATATATATATATATATATATATATATATATATATATATGTGTGTGTATATTAACCACTAATATTATCTATCTATCTATCTATCTATCTATATATATATATATATATATATATATATATATATATTGTGTGTGTATTTAGGCAGCATTTTTTCATTCATACATGTTTCATTAAATAATATAGACAAGTGTTGTCTATATATTTTATGTAAGTTCTTTTCATATCGTCTGATAAGCTTAATAACATTATCATTAAACAATGAAAGAAAATCACAATATTGATACATATTTTTTAATCCAATCTAAGCTTTCGGCTTACATAAGCCATTATCAAAGATGACAATTACACAATATATTAAGCAATACACGAACAAGAAATTGATGATAGTCTGTTTTTGTTTACATGGATGATTTCCAAGCAACGATAAACACGTGCATATAAGACGCTGAAAGCGAAAATCGCACCACAGCTCATGACGTCACACAAGACCACGCGAGAGTGAATTCGATGAGTATTGAGTATGGAAAGCCGTTGGTACAAACCAATGGCTTCTGTTACCAATTATAGGCATTTAAGAATATTTGTGGAGATTTCATAGTTTATTTTGTTCAGGTTAGGTTTCAACTGTTTTATGTATATAGCTTCAAGAATTTTTAGTTTTTGTTTATTGTTTTCATGTTTAAGTATAATTGTGTTTTCGACGAAGATTTTCCGGAATTGTGTATGCGGCCAGGCATGTTGTTTTAAATGTCTAAAAATGTTAGAGTTATCATTCAAATGTAGTGTCAAGCGTCGTGAAAGCGAGTTTGTGGTGTGGCCAACATAGATATTATTTAGTTCGTTGGAGATACAATCTCCCAAAGGGCACTTGAATTTGTAAACTATGTTTTTTTTGCAAATCGCAAACCGGGGGAGAAGAATAATTGCGAATAATTGAGATGGATATACTAGATTTAGTGTAGTATATAATTAACTTAATTTTTTTGCTAGGATCTGTTGTAGATATGTTAGTATTTACTATTTTTTTAGTATATTTTCATCTTGTTTATAATTAGTATGCATTTGATTACGATATAGGGGATTAATATGTTTGAGATTAGTAGAAGCAGTATTATGTACTATTTGCTTAGTATTGAGATTTCTAAGAAAGCATCTTATTTGTTCATCAATTATATAGTTTGGAAAGCTATTATTAAGAAGTGTTTGTTTTATATTTTTTAGTTCGCTATAAAAAATCTGTTTTGTGGATGATTTAGTTTCTACACGATGTATTATATTTTTTATATTTGCTATCTTGTAGTAATATGGGCATTCGCTCTTGTAGTTAAGTGTACATGAATTTATGCTAGTAGGTTTTTTATATGGCGAAATAGTAAATTTGTTATTATTTGTGTTTATCAATATGTCAAGGAAAGGAATTTTATTATTAGTATTGAGTTCATACGTGAATTTAAGGACAGAATTATTTTGGAAACATTTTTGAAGTTGAAGTATTTCATCTGTATTTTTAACTAACATAAGAATATCATCAACGTATCTTACATAGATGGATGGTTTTTTAAAGTCTGTAAATATCTTATTTTCAAGGTTCGACATGTAGAAATTGCTAAATGTCGGACCCAGTACTGAACCCATAGAGACACCATCACATTGTATATATATATTATTATTATGATCAAAGAAAGGGACTTCAGTAGTACAAGCTAATAGTAGTTTCCGTAATATATTAGGATTAATTTTAAGTGGGGGTAAAGATGAGTTACTGTATATATTTCTTATAATTATGTCAATAGTTTCACTAACAGGGACATTGGTAAATAAGTTTTCAACATCAAGTGAAGCTATGATTTCATTGTCGGGTTTTTCGCTTTTTAGGATTTGGATTACTTCTAATGTTGACGTAACACTATATTTACTAGAAAGATAAGGAGTAATGAGTTGGTTGATGTATTTTGTTAGTTGATATACAGGAGTTGGAATTTGTGATATGATAGGACGGAGAGGATAGTTAGGTTTATGTGTTTTTATATTGCCGTATATGTAACCAGGTCTATAATCACCAACAATTTTAGGGAGTTTTAAAGAGTTCTGTTCAGCATTATTAGCATTAATGAGTTTATTAAGCTTTGATTTTAGTTGGTTGGTCGGGTTCTTTTGGAGTTTTCTAAACTTTATGTGATCATGGATTATGTGGTCAAGTCATTTTGTTGTAATCCAATTTGTTTAGGATGACGAAAATGTTGGTCTTATCAGCTTTTTTTTACAATTATGTCAGGGTCGTTGCGTAGTTCTTGGGCAATTTTCAGTTGTTTAGTAAGTATTTTTGAGGAATTTCGGCTTTTATCATGCCGATCCTTGAATGCCTCAGCCTTAAGTAAGTCTTTGAATTCTGGTGTAGTTTCTATTAGTTGTTTATCCTGAAGTTTAACGATGTTTTGGTATAGGGTTTCAATTTCTATTTTTTTAAAAAGTCGATTGTACTTACGGTATATATGGCAGTTAGGTCCAAGGTTAAGTAATTCTTTTTGGTGCTTGGTTAGTTCATAGTTGGAAAGGTGAATGCATTTATCAATTTTGTCAGGAAGTGTGATATTACCTGTGTATAATGTATTAAGTATTAAGTCTATACTATTTAATGAAACATGTATGAATATATATATATATATATATATATATATATATATATCTATATATATATATATATATATATATATATATATGTACTTTACTGGGTATGACGATAAACTACACCCGACAGCAAGGCCTCTACTAAGGAGGTTTTGAGGAGCGTGGGACCACGTCTTAATTGCTGATGTTTCCAGTTCCACCCTGACCAGGGGTGATAGCACATGTTAGGGTCCCAACTATGGCAAATAGTTAACCCCCAAACAGGTGTCAAAACAATATGAAAGTAAAAAAAAAACTGGTATTAATACCAGCAATACGTTTTTGTAATAAATTATTACAAGCAATACATTTTTAAGGAAAAAAACTTATTAGCAACAATACATTTTTGAAAGAAATTACCAGCAATACATTTAAAAGAATATATTACCAGCAATACATTTAAAAGAATATATTACCAGCAATACATTTAAAAGAATATATTACCAGCAATACATTTAAAAGAATATATTACCAGCAATACATTTAAAAGAATATATTACCAGCAATACATTTAAAAGAATATATTACCAGCAATACATTTAAAAGAATATATTACCAGCAATACATTTAAAAGAATATATTACCAGCAATACATTTAAAAGAATATATTACCAGCAATACATTTAAAAGAATATATTACCAGCAATACATTTAAAAGAATATATTACCAGCAATACATTTAAAAGAATATATTACCAGCAATACATTTAAAAGAATATATTACCAGCAATACATTTAAAAGAATATATTACCAGCAATACATTTAAAAGAATATATTACCAGCAATACATTTAAAAGAATATATTACCAGCAATACATTTAAAAGAATATATTACCAGCAATACATTTAAAAGAATATATTACCAGCAATACATTTAAAAGAATATATTACCAGCAATACATTTAAAAGAATATATTACCAGCAATACATTTAAAAGAATATATTACCAGCAATACATTTAAAAGAATATATTACCAGCAATACATTTAAAAGAATATATTACCAGCAATACATTTAAAAGAATATATTACCAGCAATACATTTAAAAGAATATATTACCAGCAATACATTTAAAAGAATATATTACCAGCAATACATTTAAAAGAATATATTACCAGCAATACATTTAAAAGAATATATTACCAGCAATACATTTAAAAGAATATATTACCAGCAATACATTTAAAAGAATATATTACCAGCAATACATTTAAAAGAATATATTACCAGCAATACATTTAAAAGAATATATTACCAGCAATACATTTAAAAGAATATATTACCAGCAATACATTTAAAAGAATATATTACCAGCAATACATTTAAAAGAATATATTACCAGCAATACATTTAAAAGAATATATTACCAGCAATACATTTAAAAGAATATATTACCAGCAATACATTTAAAAGAATATATTACCAGCAATACATTTAAAAGAATATATTACCAGCAATACATTTAAAAGAATATATTACCAGCAATACATTTAAAAGAATATATTACCAGCAATACATTTAAAAGAATATATTACCAGCAATACATTTAAAAGAATATATTACCAGCAATACATTTAAAAGAATATATTACCAGCAATACATTTAAAAGAATATATTACCAGCAATACATTTAAAAGAATATATTACCAGCAATACATTTAAAAGAATATATTACCAGCAATACATTTAAAAGAATATATTACCAGCAATACATTTAAAAGAATATATTACCAGCAATACATTTAAAAGAATATATTACCAGCAATACATTTAAAAGAATATATTACCAGCAATACATTTAAAAGAATATATTACCAGCAATACATTTAAAAGAATATATTACCAGCAATACATTTAAAAGAATATATTACCAGCAATACATTTAAAAGAATATATTACCAGCAATACATTTAAAAGAATATATTACCAGCAATACATTTAAAAGAATATATTACCAGCAATACATTTAAAAGAATATATTACCAGCAATACATTTAAAAGAATATATTACCAGCAATACATTTAAAAGAATATATTACCAGCAATACATTTAAAAGAATATATTACCAGCAATACATTTAAAAGAATATATTACCAGCAATACATTTAAAAGAATATATTACCAGCAATACATTTAAAAGAATATATTACCAGCAATACATTTAAAAGAATATATTACCAGCAATACATTTAAAAGAATATATTACCAGCAATACATTTAAAAGAATATATTACCAGCAATACATTTAAAAGAATATATTACCAGCAATACATTTAAAAGAATATATTACCAGCAATACATTTAAAAGAATATATTACCAGCAATACATTTAAAAGAATATATTACCAGCAATACATTTAAAAGAATATATTACCAGCAATACATTTAAAAGAATATATTACCAGCAATACATTTAAAAGAATATATTACCAGCAATACATTTAAAAGAATATATTACCAGCAATACATTTAAAAGAATATATTACCAGCAATACATTTAAAAGAATATATTACCAGCAATACATTTAAAAGAATATATTACCAGCAATACATTTAAAAGAATATATTACCAGCAATACATTTAAAAGAATATATTACCAGCAATACATTTAAAAGAATATATTACCAGCAATACATTTAAAAGAATATATTACCAGCAATACATTTAAAAGAATATATTACCAGCAATACATTTAAAAGAATATATTACCAGCAATACATTTAAAAGAATATATTACCAGCAATACATTTAAAAGAATATATTACCAGCAATACATTTAAAAGAATATATTACCAGCAATACATTTAAAAGAATATATTACCAGCAATACATTTAAAAGAATATATTACCAGCAATACATTTAAAAGAATATATTACCAGCAATACATTTAAAAGAATATATTACCAGCAATACATTTAAAAGAATATATTACCAGCAATACATTTAAAAGAATATATTACCAGCAATACATTTAAAAGAATATATTACCAGCAATACATTTAAAAGAATATATTACCAGCAATACATTTAAAAGAATATATTACCAGCAATACATTTAAAAGAATATATTACCAGCAATACATTTAAAAGAATATATTACCAGCAATACATTTAAAAGAATATATTACCAGCAATACATTTAAAAGAATATATTACCAGCAATACATTTAAAAGAATATATTACCAGCAATACATTTAAAAGAATATATTACCAGCAATACATTTAAAAGAATATATTACCAGCAATACATTTAAAAGAATATATTACCAGCAATACATTTAAAAGAATATATTACCAGCAATACATTTAAAAGAATATATTACCAGCAATACATTTAAAAGAATATATTACCAGCAATACATTTAAAAGAATATATTACCAGCAATACATTTAAAAGAATATATTACCAGCAATACATTTAAAAGAATATATTACCAGCAATACATTTAAAAGAATATATTACCAGCAATACATTTAAAAGAATATATTACCAGCAATACATTTAAAAGAATATATTACCAGCAATACATTTAAAAGAATATATTACCAGCAATACATTTAAAAGAATATATTACCAGCAATACATTTAAAAGAATATATTACCAGCAATACATTTAAAAGAATATATTACCAGCAATACATTTAAAAGAATATATTACCAGCAATACATTTAAAAGAATATATTACCAGCAATACATTTAAAAGAATATATTACCAGCAATACATTTAAAAGAATATATTACCAGCAATACATTTAAAAGAATATATTACCAGCAATACATTTAAAAGAATATATTACCAGCAATACATTTAAAAGAATATATTACCAGCAATACATTTAAAAGAATATATTACCAGCAATACATTTAAAAGAATATATTACCAGCAATACATTTAAAAGAATATATTACCAGCAATACATTTAAAAGAATATATTACCAGCAATACATTTAAAAGAATATATTACCAGCAATACATTTAAAAGAATATATTACCAGCAATACATTTAAAAGAATATATTACCAGCAATACATTTAAAAGAATATATTACCAGCAATACATTTAAAAGAATATATTACCAGCAATACATTTAAAAGAATATATTACCAGCAATACATTTAAAAGAATATATTACCAGCAATACATTTAAAAGAATATATTACCAGCAATACATTTAAAAGAATATATTACCAGCAATACATTTAAAAGAATATATTACCAGCAATACATTTAAAAGAATATATTACCAGCAATACATTTAAAAGAATATATTACCAGCAATACATTTAAAAGAATATATTACCAGCAATACATTTAAAAGAATATATTACCAGCAATACATTTAAAAGAATATATTACCAGCAATACATTTAAAAGAATATATTACCAGCAATACATTTAAAAGAATATATTACCAGCAATACATTTAAAAGAATATATTACCAGCAATACATTTAAAAGAATATATTACCAGCAATACATTTAAAAGAATATATTACCAGCAATACATTTAAAAGAATATATTACCAGCAATACATTTAAAAGAATATATTACCAGCAATACATTTAAAAGAATATATTACCAGCAATACATTTAAAAGAATATATTACCAGCAATACATTTAAAAGAATATATTACCAGCAATACATTTAAAAGAATATATTACCAGCAATACATTTAAAAGAATATATTACCAGCAATACATTTAAAAGAATATATTACCAGCAATACATTTAAAAGAATATATTACCAGCAATACATTTAAAAGAATATATTACCAGCAATACATTTAAAAGAATATATTACCAGCAATACATTTAAAAGAATATATTACCAGCAATACATTTAAAAGAATATATTACCAGCAATACATTTAAAAGAATATATTACCAGCAATACATTTAAAAGAATATATTACCAGCAATACATTTAAAAGAATATATTACCAGCAATACATTTAAAAGAATATATTACCAGCAATACATTTAAAAGAATATATTACCAGCAATACATTTAAAAGAATATATTACCAGCAATACATTTAA
>OZ038493.1:5263834-5283834 GCA_964036315.1 Acanthosepion esculentum
TCGTCATATTATGCTCTATGATTTTTGGAAAGGAGGAAGCTTCGGAACTGCGTGAAAAAAAAAACATTCTGAATGTTTATTTGGATCGATCTTCTGCTCTTTAGGCAGTCAAAATGTTGTTTGGCAGATTTCGTCAGGGTGACTCTAGGTATTTATTCTGTCTTCCCAATAAGACGAATTTAAGGTGGGACCCGAGCGCGTATACCCGGGCTAGGAACAAAAATTACCCGAGCCTCTGCAACCGATTGTTGCGCTGGCCTCGGTGCCCCGATCCCTCTCTCTGGTGCAATGCCAGGGCGTGGCCACAGGCAGCTGTTCCCCAGCGTTTGGCACCTCACAGTATAATTTTCTTCAGTTGCTACTGTCCTTTGACAGAGTCGCCCCTGGGTGCACTCTGTGCAAAGATAAAGACGCAACTGAGAGATGATAACTATATGTGTTACAAACTACTTTGTATTTATTCGAACCCCCACAAGGTCAGGTTGTGACTCAAGGTTGGTTTAATGTGAGGAGCCCGAGCGTGTACACCCGGGCTAGGAACAGAAATTGCTTTAAGCCTCCGCAACCAGAGACGCAATTGAATGATTCTAACCAGAACAATTTATCACGCTTCGATCGAAGAGTCACTGCTTGACATCCTGAAGAATACATCTAAGATTTCGATCGTAGAGATTGCTATGGTTTAGAAAATCTATCTCTTATCTGTCATTTGAAGAGACGTAGATTCGTTTCCAAACTCAACACATGGTTGGCACATTCTCTAACGGAACAGAACAAGCTCGATTGTGTTTCTATGACGATTTCTTTACTGTTACACCACGAATAGAATACGTTCTTGGACAGACTTGTCAAAGGCAATGGGAAATGGATAATTTATGATAACGTTCGATGCGAACGGACCTGGAAAGAAGCTTGTGAATGTGCAGAATCTTTGGCTAAAGCAGGCTTGCATCCAATAATAATTCACTTCTTCCGGTCGGTGAAACAATAACTACAAAGAAGTACTGAGACCAACTTACCAATCTCAATGAGGCTATTCACGAAAAACTGGCGATTTTGTCAAATTGCAAAGGTGTCATTTTCCACCCCAACAACTCAAGACTACAGAAGCTAAAAGTGTCGAAATGGAAATCCTTTCAACACCCACCGTATTCTCTTGACTTAGATCCTTCGGATTTTCATTTGTTCCGGTCTCTCTACAGTACAATTTAAATGACAAAAAATTGACTGTCACTAGAAACCTACCTCACAACATTTTTCTAACAAAAGAACAACACTAAGTTTCTATGAAAACAGCATCGACAAGCTTGAAGAACGATAGGAGACAGTTGTTAGAAACAATGAATTCTCTGTACATGACTAATAAATATTTTGTTCTGAGTATTTAAATTTTTCTAATCGGGCACAAACTTTTGCAATGATCTAATATAATATTTTTGCTAAATTTATAAGATTTCTTGTGCGTTGTTGTCACATTCATTAGTGATTTGCGATTTAATGAAACTGTTTTTTAATAAATGGCAATAGTAATCGCTAATGGTAATCTTCGCCGTTTCTTTATAAGGAAATATTCAGCATTCCTTGAACGGAAAGCCAGTACTACTATTGGTTACTGATGTTTTATTTTTACCACTTGGGCTAATAGTTCTCCATATTTAAAGAATATCTGTTTTTCTTTTTTTTATTTCTATTTTTTCTTCATTTTTACACACACCAAAGAAAAAAAACTGACGTGGTTCTAATTTCTCTTCGCCATTGTTATAAATGATTCCTATCGCATATAATATTATGTCTCGCTTTGACTACTTGCCATGAGGTCATTAGAAATTTTCCTCGACTGACTCCAACGGACTAGTATTTACCAACCTCCTCGCAATGCAGGTTGTAGCACGAGGCCGATTGTTATGTGGGCAATTCCGAGTCCGTAGTCTCGGGCAGAAATTCCCAGTAAACCCGACATATACGGGTTTGTCTACCACCCCAAATGAGATTCTGTCTGTAGGCATAGCCTCGTCTGGCTTCCACTCTGCAGGCAGAGAGATCGACAATTCAATCGCTAGAATGGCAGCGAACTGCCTTACGTTGACTGACTTCAATTGGTAAGAAGCCATGATCACCCTCGTCCTAGTCACAGAACTCGCAGAAGAATAGTCGTAACATATCATTCATTTTTAACGAGACATGTATCAAAGAGGAATTGCTGCCAAAATTACACAATTATATATATGTGAGTGTGCGTGCGTGCGTGTGTCTACAGCCCCTGTCAGAATTAGTGGCGGCCATAATATTTAAGTACCAATGTAGAATATGTCCTTAAAGAAAAAAAAGAATCCCGTGAAAAATGTTTCATCTGTTGACAAGTCTTGGTTGATATAAAACAATAAATGATAACACACACACACACACACACACACACACACACACACACACACACACACACACACACACACACACACACACACACAAAAACAAAAAAAAACAATAGAGGATAAAATATTAAATGTTACTGTAACACAGGTAATCGCACCGTTAAAAAAATAAATAGGTTAAAACCATTTTTATTGACCTCTGATATATCCGAAATTAGAATCATACTTGATGAACTGTCAGAACCCGTATGACAGGGATTAGAGTTGTTTCATTGTGACAAACAGCCATGTTTATTTATTCTAAATGCTGAAATCAAAGGAACTGAGAACATCAGATGTGTTATTATTCGTAAATACAAGACCTTTAATCTGTGGTAAAACACCACGAAAAACAGCCCCAAACCTGAAAGCCGATTTGGAAGTATCTGGGATAATTGTCTCATCATGTGACATAAAAATATCAATAAACAAATGAGGTCTTTACGGAAGCCAAGGAAATCTCAATTATGGAAGAAGGGACATAAAAAGGAACTACTGATTTTTTTCCCTAAGAGTACGTGTACAAACCACAATCCTTCTGGAAAATATTCTGTGATCGGACGAAAGAAAAACAACTTTTTGGCAATCCACACCAATAATGTTTACAGTCAGCAAAGTGAAACTTAAAAAGTAAAGAACATCATCCCAATAGTTAAGCGTGGTGTAAGATCCATAAAGAGGTAGGGATGTTTTGCTTCATCTGCTACTGAATGCATTGATTGTATGATAGGAATCGTGAAGTCTGAGGATTCTTCTTCTTTTATGTACCGTCTCCCTTCAGGAATTAGGCTATCATGGCTCTCCACTTCTTCTTGTCCATTGTAGCTTTCAATAACTTTTGTATTTCTGTTATTCCTCCCGGCCCCTGTTCTACTATCCACTTGCTTAAGCCCCCATTATGTATGTCACGCGTTGCTTTCCCTTGTCCCTCTTTCACTCTATCCGCCATGTGAGTATCAGATTTTCAAAGCCATCATTTCTCATTACGTACCCCAGAAATTTCAGCTGACTCTTCCTCATATTGAGTATAAGGTTCCTCTTTCTCGCATCCTCATCGTTGCGTACATAGTCGGTCCATGTTATTCTCAGCATCCTTCTGTAGAACCATACTTCTGTTGCCTCGAGTATTTTCTTTATCTTTGAGGAAACCGTCCAAGGGATTTTAGAGCAAAGTGTCAAGTATGAAATCTAGTTTTAAGTTAGAGATTATGTGTTCTCCAGCAAAATAACGACCCAAGACAGGCATAAAAAAACTCAGAGAAATGGCTGAAAAGAAGGTACCTCCACTAGGTCGCGTATAAAACAGCATAGCATGATGAAAAAAGCCCCAAACGCAATAAAAACAGTTTTGACATCAAATCTTTTATGTGATTATTACGAGGAAAGACCAAAGTATTTTTTGATTATTTAAAAAAAAGTTTTTTACTCCTTTCTAGCACGTTCGAAATTTTGGTTAAAAATCTCTTTTTTTTACGACAGCGGTGAACTAGAGGGAAAAGGTTTGTTTTATTTTGCACTTTTTCCGAGGAAAACACACATTGATTTGGAAATTCTTACAAAATTCAAATAATTGTTGGATTTTAATGAAACTTTCATGACATATTCAGAAATAAATTAAATTATTTTTGAAATTTTTCTTTTTAGAAAATCTTGGTGGAAAATATATATTTTTTTACATATGTTACCACCCACTTGCATAATTTCATGAAATTTTGAGAAATTACATTTTTAAGTGGGGATTTTTCATTAGTTAAAAACAGGACACTTTGGAGAAAGTAAATCCTCGATTCTTTTGTAAAACAGTTACACGTTTCATCGAAAATCTGCTGAATTGTGAAATAAAATATCAATAAAACTACGAAATTATTTAATTAGAAAAGCTTTTAATTACTTTTGTAAATAAGTTATTTTAAGGACGCTATTGTCTGAAGAAATAACATTTTTTAGATGAATAATGAATTTTTACAAGAATTTTTTCATTTTTCTAAAAGTTTAATTATAATAATATAATAGTTAAAAAATCATTTAAAATTCTTCATTGCTTTCAAGAATACAATTTGGTGATATCGTTAAGTGAAAAGTAAATTTACGAATGAAAATTTGAAAAGCTCATAATACTCGTTTGTACCCGAATGTTATTTTAAATAATTTTAAAATTAATTTTTAGCGAAAAAACGTTCCTAATTTCTACCTATGGGAATCTATACGTGATATAATTCTTAAAAAGGACACGTTATTTAAGTGATGTCTTTCACTTTTAATTCAGTTCTGTTTCATCATTAACGTCTTCGCATATCATTCGTTCGAAATATAAAATAAAAGTTTTACTTTTCTTAATTGCTATTTCACTAAATATGTTTATTTTATGTACTTCAATTAAATAAGTAAATTAGTACTAATCTTGATTCCTAGCGACGGAATGAAAATTTCATAAAACTTCTTAAAAACTTAACTAAAAGTCAATAAAATATTAAATAATTTCTGAAAATATGTTAATTTGTAAAAATAACTAGGTAGTTAAAAACCAGAAGAACCCATTTTTAAGAAATGCTTGCATATTGTTTTTTTTTATGCTATAAGAAAGCAATTGATTTAACTTTAAATTTTACTGAAATAACGTGTCATAAATGTATAATTTAATTTTTAAAGAATTTAAAACCCGATAAATTAATTTCAAAGGAAAGGTGGGCGAAAATATGAGGTGAGGAATTGTAAGAAGGATGTAGTTGGCTACGAAAAACGTTTGAAGGTGGACATCGTCGGCAAAGAGGATACAGGCAAATATATATATATATATATATATATATGTAAAACCAGATAAAATTATATATATATATCTATATCTATATATATATATATATATATATATATATATATATATATATATATAATACTATAACCAGATAAATTATATATATATATATATATATATATATATATATATATATATATATATATATATATATGTGTAATACTATAACCAAATAAAATTATATATATATATAATACTATAACCAGACAAAATTATATATATATATATATATATATATATATATATATATAATCTAGTTACGTAAGTTATATTCATAATTTATCTTTTTTTTATTTTTTTCTCTTATCTGACAATTTCTTTAACGAGTTAGCTTGCTATCTATGTACTGGTAATTTCTCTGTAGCTTTACATATATATATATATATATATATATATACATATATATATATATATATATATATATATATATATATATATATATATATATATATATATATCTGTGTGCGTGTATATATATATATATATATATATATATATATGTGTGTGTGTGTGTGTGTGTGTGTTTCATGCTAGACGCAATCGTCAGGCCACGATTGCGTCTAGCATGAAACAGCCTGTCGACTCTAAGTGTTGACTTCACTTTTATATTTACATACGCTCTATCTGTGATATTGAGCACTTTTTCCCATAAATATACCCCACATTAAAACTATACTTCTTCATATATATATATATATATATATATATATATATATATATATATATATATATATTCTATCCTATTCTTTCTTTCTATTTTTCCTTTTCAATCGTTTCCATTACCCCCGCTTTGTCTTTTCTCTTTCATACAAATGCATTCCCGCCTCTACTCTTCTTTGCTTCATATATAATCCTATCGTTTGGCACTTGCTATTTCTTTATTTATAATAATATACTTTTCAATACAAAGCTCCAAATAAAACCTTTTTGCTTTTCTGCAAAGAAATCTTCCATTTGTACTATAGACTTTTTCATTTCCACATTCCATCTCCAACGAAACAATCGTCATTTCTTTTCTCCTTGAAGCCCTTCCGGCGTTGGCCTCGTCCGACCGGAAGATAAATGACGTAGCATCTAATAATGGCGTTCACGATTGATACTGCTCTATCATGCGACTGTATACTTTCCATCATGGGATTGTATACTTTTCAATTGATACCGTATCGACCCAGAAGCCCCGCCAAAAATAAAGCAATGAAAATAATGTGAAGTGAATAAAAATCCAATCTGTCAACATATTCTGGTTGGCGTTCATTTGAACGGCCTAATAGAAATTAAGAATGAAATGTTCAATGAGAAAAAAAAAGGATGTGTCGTCAGGGGCCAAAAAGTGAGATAAAGAGGAAGAATGAAATCGAAATACGTAATAAAGTGCAACAGGAAATGATTGGGAAGAAAGAAAAAGAGACGGGAGGAAAGATTGAACAGATGTAAGAAGGACATATACGAGGAAGAATGGAAGGAAAACGAGATGAAAATTAAAAGACAGAATTGAATGGAAATTTCAGAAAGGGAGAAAGAAACAAGGACGGAAAGTAGGATTAATGATGGATCCATGGGACAGAATAAAAATATAGAAAGAGAGAAAAAGAGAGAAAACTAGTTAAGGAAAGAATGAATGAAAGAATGAATGAATGAAGTAAAGAAGGAGGGAGGGAGCGAAAAAGAAAGGATAAAAAAAAGTAAAATCCAATAGAACGATAGGAATGGATAAGTAAAAAATCCGAAAGAGAAAGAAAATAAGAAGTGAGAGAGATAATGCGAGTAAAAGAAATAGAATGGGGAAGGAAGGAAGGAAGGAAGGAAGGAAGGAAGGAAGGTAGAAAGGAAGGAAGGAAGGTAGGAAGTAAGGAAGGTCGGAAGGAAGGAAGGTAGGAAGGTAGAAAGGAAGGAAGGAAGAAAGGTAGGAAGGAAGGAAGGCAGGAAGGTTTTAAGGTAAAATGGAAGGAAGGAAGGAAGATATGAAGGAAGGAAGCAAGGTAGGAAGGTAGAAAGGAAGGAAGGCAGGTAGGAAGGAAGGAAGGAAAGTATGAAGGAAGGAAGGAAAGAAGGTAGAAAGGAAGGAAGGAAGGAAGGTTTTAAGGTAAAATGGAAGGAAGGAAGGAAGGTAGGAAGATAGAAAGGAAGGAAGAAAGGTAGGAACGATGGAAGGAAGGTAGGAAGCAAGGAAAGTAGAAAGGAAGGAAGGAAGAAAGGTAGGAAGGAATGAAGGAGGAAGGTAGGAAGGAAGGAAGGAAAGTATGAAGGAAGGAAGGAAAGAAGGTAGAAAGGAAGGAAGAAAGGTAGGAACGATGGAAGGAAGGTAGGAAGGAAGGAAAGTAGAAAGGAAGGAAGGAAGAAAGGTAGGAAGGAATGAAGGAGGAAGGTAGGAAGGAAGGAAGGAAAGAAGGTAGAAAGGAACGAAGGAAGAAAGGTAGGAAGGAAGATAGGAAGGAAGGAAGGTAGGAAGGAAGGTAGAAAGGAAGGAAGGAAGTTTTCCATTACCATATCACGAGCTTCTCGACAGTAGTGGAAATTTGACGGGCGCCCTCCTCCTTCTTTGTGTGTGACTCTTGTCCGGCCACATCCCGATCCACACATACGCGGTAGAGCATTGTCGCTATATTGTGTAAAAAGCCCCCGCTGAATTTCAGATCTTCCGGCCAGAGAAGTTGCATCACTGCCTTTTCTTCCTCCTTCGTGCACACTGCTAGTGGAGTGGCCATGTTTACACTGTAACAGCAGCAAGAAAACTGGCGCAGACTTCGGTCACATGACCTCAATAGTATCAACTGTAAGCACCCATGGCCAGAAGGTAGCGTGAGAAACCTAAAGATATGTTATGGCGAAAGAGCTAATAATCTTTGATTTACCCTCATAGAAGTAAATCTATACCTGGTACCTGGTTGAATAAGAGTAACTATTTGTAATATGTCCAGTAGAGTAAATATATTATGGCTGTTGGTGGTGGGGAATATAACAGAGTTGCTGGATTGGATTTTACAAGTAAGTGAATATGGTGGTAGGTTTGAATGGGAATTAAATGGATAAGTTGATGCAAAAAACCTTTAATTGTAATAAAATTAAATAACAATTGGAATTTTCCGAATTTGAAACCATTACAAGATTTTCCAAATCCTTCTGCTATACCCTATACCCTAGAACCAGATCAGACCAAAAATGAAGTATTGCAATCCACATCTGGGATGGAGCTGCCCAATTTTCAGTTTTGAACGAGTTTTGCGTAGCGTTGTGCGGGATGATTTGCTTTTCACACTTCACATCCCTTCGTCAAAGACAAAACGTTTCTAGCTTCCTGGTACTTTATCGCTATTTTCATGTCAGATGTTCAGAGGAACTACATTCCTTGGTCCCACCAGTCCAGACTTCACAGCTAAGACCCACCAGGCCACGTACACAAGGTCGACTCTTTCTCATTCCCTTCACATTCCATTGTTAATGAAGAAGTTCTACTCAGACAGCTTTTTACCCCCAAGCCGTTGCATTTTGAAAATGACGGCCGAGAAAATAATTCAGTATCTGTCTATATGGCACGTGGAACTAGAACAGTCTACGCCAGTGAGCGAAATAAAGGGTTCAATTCAGTTCATGGCACAGTGGATAAAGGCGTTAGTTAGATCCAGTGACAGGACCCAAAGAGTGTGAGTTCAATACCCGGCTAAGACAGTGGAGAACATTCAGAGGGAAATTAACAGGAGATAACTGATAACTGGCATCCATTAAACATGGCACGTGGAACTAGAACAGTCTACCCCAGTGAGCGAAATAAAGGGCTTAGTTCGAAATTCCAACCATCTGAAGAAGGCCGGAGCGTAAAACGGCCGAAACGTTGTAATAAATATGGCGACAAAGATGAGGACAATAGTCCGAATAATGTAAATAATGAGAAAATACTTTCTCGAACACTACGATCTTAGCCTCTTCAAGTCTAGGGTCAACCCTAATCTCTTCTACATATGTTCATAAAAAGCGCTCTTTGGACCCTCCTTATACGCACTTACAACAATCTTAGAAGCCCTCTGTCTTGAGTGGCTCTTGGTCCGTGTAGTGGGAGAATAATAATAATAATAAAAAAATAGCATTTACTCAGTTATGGTTGGGTAAAGCAACGAACACCCAACACTTTGATCCATTCGTCGAGAAAAAAGAAATCTTGGACTGAACCAAATGCTTCTTCTGGGACCAACCTTGACCACAATTCAGGAATTGTATGAAATTGTATTTCTGCTTTAAATATATATGAAGTCAAAAATTCAGCCCAACCCTTTATTTTACACCATTTCACTAAAAACAAAGTAATAAATCTACTAAGTCAAAAAGGGTTACTGAATATGTAAGAATATGAGAAAATTTCTTCTTGTGTTGTGTCTTTTCAAGACGTCAGCGATCATGGCTTTCCACGATTTCCTGTGCTTTGTAGCTCTTATTAAATTTTGTCTTTTTTCTTATTTCTCCCAAACCCTGTTCCGCCATCCATTTACTCAAGCTTTCTAAGTATGTTACGCGTTTTTTTTCTCTGTCCCTCTTACCTTCAATCTATCCTGTGAGTATCATATTCTTCAAGCCCACCTTCCTCATTACCTACCCCAGAAACCTCAACTGATGTTAAGTATGTTTCGTTTTTATTTCCATTTTCTCTAAAACTTCGTCGTTTCTCAAATGTTCAGTCCATGGTCCTCAGCATCCTTCTGTAGAATTACATTTCTGTTGCTTCCCGTTTCTTCTTCATCTTTGAGAAGATCGTACAGCACTCACTGTCATGCAGGAGGACAGATATCACGTAACAATTTAGTGCCTTTCGCCTTGTTTCTAGCGAAGTGTGTTTTTTTATTTCGTAGAATTTTGCTTAGATTTAGGAATACAGATTTGGCTATCTCAATACACCTTCGGATTTCAGTGTCTCAATTTCCGTCCTCTGTTAAAACAGATAATTATTTTTTTAAGGCGAGAGAACAATAAAAGAAGACGAATTAATAAAACAGAAGACAACGTTTGACTTTGCATTTACATTTTGAAGATCAAAGTTGTCTTGAAAGCGAATGGCCACATGAGAGTTTCACAAGTAAGAAGTCCGGAAAAAGAAACTACTAGCATAGAACTTGCGGTTCCATCTAACCATTTCGACGGTAAAATGATGAGACCTAGCTGTCAATCTAGTACTGCGCTTAAATTCGTAATGTCAAGGTACCAAAGAGGAAAGCTCATTAGAACAATTATCATGACAGTATCTACGTAAAAGTCACAGGAAAATTATGTTATGGCAGTGGAATGAAACCGAGATGCCAGTTCAGGACTGATAACATTGCGGGTTCTTTTTTTAATGTTATTAAGAATCACTAAATACATACCAGAATTACTAAGTCAGATGTGACAGCAACATTCGATGCATGGACGAATGGTAGACTTTCTTATAAGATGAGATTCTGGCGAGAAAAAATGCCTTGCACGACACAGTTAACCAACTTTCTTAGCAGCAAACCTAGCAATTGATTCAATATAATCTTTATGTCAGCGGAAAACATTAGCCTGAGAAGGTGCAATGAGCCACTCTCCTAAAGGTTAGCATAAGTTATTTCGTATGTGACTGAAAGATGAAGCTATTGAAAAACTTCCTTTGACTCTGTTACTACAAAAATTGACTTGTAACCTGATCCTTGAGAGAAATGTATTCCCATAAATACAGTAACTCAACTGGGTTCTAGCCAGACAGCCACAGAGTCGATTTGTTCGGACATGATGCATTCAAGCCGTTAAGCAGCAGCGTAATTAACACTACCACTGCATTTTTGCCGCTTTTACCTATTAGTAATTTTAGCTAAAACACGAACTAATTTCCGTGTGGATATCAATTAAATAATCCGAATTCATCAGTAATCCGCCTTGAGATTAGCTAACGATTCCCTGCATCACGTAGAAATGATTTTCCTTAAACTTAGCTTCGTACGTTACAAACGCAAACAACGTGTGACGAACATTCTAAATTAGAAATAAATTGAGAGACTAGAAACACCAATATGAATTTATCTGTAAAATGCGTCTAGGAATGTATGCAGATAGATAATATGAAGACCGCCCAACGCCTCAACTTAATAGAAAATGTTTCCTAGACATGTACAAACGTACAGAAACAAGGGCGTGGATCAATCCTATTAGCAATATACGTAAAGACATTAATTGATAAATGCTCAGATAAGATGAATGCGATTCTAATCCAGTATCTGGAATTTTCCCTAGATTAGCAGCGTCCGGTGTGAATGACTCCAGTCGAACGAAAGAGATAATTTTCGATTAAGAAGCAAAGTTATAGTGGAATCAAAATGATGTCAAAACCACCCGAAAAAAATATAATGCAATGAAATAGGGAAGATTGAAAAAGAAAAAGACAGAAAGAAAAAAGAAGACCGATGATAAATAAAATAAGACGCGATAACCAATTGAAATCAAAAGAAGTAAAAAGATTGGCGGGAATGAAAAAAAAAAGGAAGAAGCAGACAAACACACACGTGATTAGATACACACATACTTACACATACAAAAAATGCGAATAATCAAGAAAATTAAACGCGTTTAGGTAAAAGAATGTAGAAGGAAAGAAAGCCAGAAAAAGAAAAGAAAAGAAACGAGAGAAAATAAATAAATAAACACATAAAAAGAAAGAATAAGAAATTAGACAAGAAAGAAAGAAAGAAAGAAAGAAAGGAGGATAAAACGAAAGAGAAGATAAAAAGAAAAGAAAGGAAAAAAGCATAAAAATAAACGAAATGACAGGAAATATATAAATAAAAAGACAGAAAAAATAAATATTAAAGGAGAGAGAGAAGAAAGAAAGAAAACAAGAAGGTAGAGAGAAAAACGAAAGAAATTATTATAGACGAAAATAGTAAAAATGAAATATAGAGAGAGGCAAAAAAACTGAAGAAGATTTTTAAAAAAGGGAGGAAAGAAAAATGAAATTAAGAATGAGAAGAGAATGAATGATGGAAGTAAAGAACGAAAAAGAAGGAATGGAATAGGAAAGAATGAAAACGAAAGAAAATATAGAGAGATGATGTGAAGGAAATTTCAAAAGATAAAGAAATCGAAAAAAAAAAAACACATGAATGCATAAAGAAATAATATTCTTACATCGTAAAAACAAATATTTCAAAACATGAAAAGGAGTCACAGAAAGACAGTGATGGGGAGCAGGGGAAAGAGAAGGAAGAAGAAAAAAGAATTCAGTGAAATGATGAAAGAAAAAGTGATTTAAGCGAGAAACTATGAAAGGAAAAATATAAAGGGGGAGTAGTAAGAAAGATAAAAGCAACAATTGATGAAAATTTACACACGCATATATATATATATATATATATATATATATATATATATATATATATATATATATATATCTGTGTGCGTGTATATATATATATATATATATATATATATATATACATATATATATGTGTGTTGCATGTATGTGTATGTTGAAAATGAGGCCCTATTACACAAAATTCTCCTGCTTGTGTGTAGAATTGCTGACGAAAAGGAAGGTGAAAGAGAAAGAAGAAGAATGGACAAAAGAAGAGGTGAGAGTGGCCAGGAATATAAAGATAAAAAGTGAAAAAGAAGGAAATATCAGATATGAGTGAGAAAGAAAGAGGTAAGAGATGAGAGTTTGAAAAAAGAAAAATATAGAAGAAAGAAAGAAAGAAGAGATGTGAGAAAGAAAGAGATAAAGAGTGAAAAAGAAAGAAAGATAAGATATAAATGAGAAAGAAGGAGATTAGAGTAAAGTGACGAAGAAATAGGTAAAGAGCGAGAATGAAAGAGATAAGGTGTAAGAGTAAGAAAGGAAGAGATATGATTGAGAAAGAGATAAAGAGTGTGAAAGGAAAAATGAGAGTGAGAAAGAAAGAATATAAGCTATAATAAGAATCATTGATCGGAATTGATAAAAAGAACGAACTGATGAATGAATGAATGAATGAAGAAAGAAAGAAAGAAAGAAAGAAGGAAAGAAAAAAGAAAGAAAGAAAGAAAGAGAAATAAAGTGAAAGAAGATAGAAAAAGAAGAAAATTAGTAGAAAGACAGAAGAAAGTGAAACAGAAAGAAGACGAAAAGAATGTGTAGACGATCTAGAGGATCGAAAGTCCAGAATGACAAATTCGATTATTAAAAAAGTAGGAAGGGAAAAAAAAGGAAAACAATATTGGAGGAAATAAAAGAATAAAAGGAAATAAGAAAAAAAGAAGGAAAAAGAATAAATAGAGAGATAAAAAGAAAGAAAGAAAAGAGGGGGAAGAAAGAAAACAGGCATTTGAAAGAACAGTTCTTAAATCGCAGAAAATAGTGGTATAAAAAATCCATTAATAAAAAGAAATTGAAGGAAATGATAGAAAGAAGAACTAAAAAAATCGCACAAGGAACCATTAAAAGAAACGAAAACAAAATGTAGAAAAGTGAATCTACAATGTAAGAGCAGTGAAACTTGCGCTAGAAAAAGAAAAGATAAAAAGACAAGATGAAACACAAAGTGAATCAGGTACATTGATCTCAACGTGTGGAAATTAACTCCCTTGGCAACAAACAAAACAAAAAAGAACAGACATGATAAAATATAAAGCTTTGGCGCGCTGACCGGCTAAGGCGATGTTATCCTCTGTTTTTCCTCGCAGAAAACCAGGGTCTTAAGCGGCGTTCGTATTGCTGGGGCATACTGAGATATGTCCTGAGCACGAAAAAGCGATCACAGTTTTACGTGACTTGTTCTTAGTCGCCACCGGACCGAGTCTGGATTCTTACGAGGAGATTTGTGCTCAATCATGAAGCGAATTAAAGTCAGGGATGGTAGTCGGTTTGAGAGAAGGGTGTGGTCAGCATTCCGAGACGGCTTGAAAGATTTTCCATGAGAAGCATGGCATTTCATAGTGTTGGTGGAAACAGCAGTTGGTGGCGATGTTTTCACTGAAACTTTAAATTTCAAAAGTTTTTGCATTTACCGTCTGTACGTAGGTACATCAAAAAGTCTGCAACCTCAATTTATTTTCCAAATATATAGACAAAGACCCACTTTATTTTTACTACTATTCACTCAAGAACCACTCAAGGTAGATCTTGAATAATTCCATAAAATTAGATAGCAAAATGTTCATATTATTAGTATAGGTAGGATAGATAACGATTGACTATTGACTTGATGAATGCTAAGATCGAAGTGATCGGGGGAAGAATCCTTTGTTCTACAATGTAACCATTCTTGGAAAAAATTATCCGAGTTGAATCCTTTAATTAGTCCACGGGGATAGAGTGTTCTAGTTCCACGTGCCATGCCTTTTTGGATATCTCAGTTTCCCTTTCTTAACCCAACTCTACAAGTTTTTGTTCCCTCTACTGTGGCCAGATATTTAACGCTGTAAATAGTATAAATAGTTACAAAATTCATATATATATATTGATGTTATTTTTAGCATCTAGAGTTTCGTAGACGAACACTCCTGCAATTATTCTGTCTCGGGAGATATTGGCAACACACACACACACACGCACACACACACACACACACACACACACACACACACACACACACATATATATATATATATGTGTGTGTGTGTTTCTGTGTGTATGTGCGTGCGCGCGCGCGCCTGTACGTATGTGTACGTATTATGTATGGATTGGGTGTATATACGACACTGCACGATACAGAGGCGTAACAATTAAAATATAATACAGTTCTCTGTGAATAACGTAAACAAAACCAACTGTAAAAAATGTTTACAAATTCTTGAAGGTCTTCATATAAAATCCAAACAAGAAACAATTAACAAAATTACTTATGTTTCTGGAATTGACATTCTAACGTGTTTCAGAATCGTTAGAATTGGACATTGGAATTCACACGACACCAAGTTGGGTGCACTATAGTATCAAAATTTTTAAAAAAATATCTCCCCTCACTTGACATTACATTAAAAACTGAAAATGTCAAAGGATACGAAAGAAAGAAATTCCATAATGAAATTTGAATTTCATTTAATTTCTTTCTTTCTTGATAATGACTAAAACTGCAAGAAACATCGAAAGATTAAGAAAACTTAATCCGAACGGTGGAGAACTTCTTTCCACCCTAAACTCCAAGACTCGGAAACTAAATCATCAACAAGAAATAATTTAATACATCACGTGACTTCTGTCTGTAACAAAATTTGGTTATACACACACGCACACGCGCACGCGCGATTTAATTTTTTATTTCTTTTCAGATGATAAATTACATAAAAACTGTCCGAATGTTCTTTTTTCCCTTTCGCTTTCGGCTTTATATTTAGCCATTTTTAAGGATGAAATATTTTAACTGTTAAATAAGAAATAGTTTGTTGCATGTATGTATTTATATATGGTTTTCATTTTCAAAACACGGTCAAGATATTGTGTCCATGTTCCTAGTTGATATTACTAAGTGTTGGCTTTTTGTTTTTATTAATAAGGCTTCCATTGTTTTTAGCCATTTTGAATGTAGATGATGCTATTATATTTGTGTTTCCAACAAGTATTTTACGAATAGTGTCCGGTAGGTCCCCATGAATATTTAAATGAGATCTAATTGAGCTATGGTCAGAAAGGTGTAGAGTGAGTCTACGTGTCAAACATGTTGTAGTGTGGCCTATATAATTATTTACGAATTTTGTTCGATCAGAAATACAATTCCTTAATGGGCATTTAAATTTGTAAATAATAGTTACCCTATTTTTGTTCTAAGAGGTGAATTATTATTTTTAACTATAAGGTTACATATATATATATACACACACACACACACACACATATATATATATATATATATATATATATATATATATATATATATATATATATATAGAGAGAGAGAGAGAGAGAGAGAGAGAGAGAGAGAGAAATATTTTTTGACGTTTATGAAACTCCAGATGCGCAAAAAATAAGGAAATCTACATTACCTTCCCAGACAAAGAAGGTGGGAAGGTCATAATGAATAAGAACTCAATTATATCTTCCTATTGTAAGGTTAATGATATAACACACACTCATACTTGGTATAACGTAATTCGTTAAAGTATCCTCTATACGTAATGCATAGCCTTTTGCCGGACACCTGTACTGTTTGCATGGAGACAAAATCCAATATGAATGGTATTTGCTCAGTCCTCGACTGAGATGAGTTATGACACAAGGTCGGGATTATTGTGAGAAACCCGAGCGTTTCCACCTGACCCATTTTATCAAAATTTACCCAGCCACCGCGAAAGCGGGCTCGGGTATTGTACTGTTTTTCTCTATCCGAAGACAAAGCCCTGATTGAGACTACCTCTGCCCGAAGGCAGTGGTCTTGTCTTATCGCGTTCTTTGAACTGACCCAAATGAGACTGGTGTTTATTGGTCCCCTTACTGCGGAGTAGATGCGACACAAAGTCATGTTTTATGTGGGGAACCAGGACACTGGTCAAAATTTACCCAGCCATCGCAAAAGCGGGCTTGTGTACAGTATTGCTTGTTTTTCTCAGCCGAGTCTCTATTCGAAGACAAAGCTTCGACTGAGACATCCTCAGCCCTAAGTCAAAGATCTTGTCTTGTAGCAAGCCTGGAACAAACTCTGATTCGACTCGTATTTACTGATCCCCCTACTGCGGACGAGATGCGATACAAGGTCAAGTTTTAAGTGGCGAACACAAGTTTTTCCAACTGGGTCACTGCACAAATTTTACCCAGACCCTGAAAAAGCTGGTTCGACTACAGTACTTGTCTTTTTATCTCAGCCTAGTCTCTATCGGAAGACAGATCCCCAATTGAATTACCCTCTGCCCGAAGACAGAGGTCTTGTTATTTGTAAGCCAGAAATGCAAAATGTCTGACTCCAACTTGTCAGCTTTACTCAGCTACGACCTCGGTCTTTTCCCACATCTCTGACCAATTCATTTCCAAGAGTAGATCGAGACCAAACCAGAGCTGAGTATCTTGATCGGCCCGCCCGTTCTGATCAAAAACTCGGGATGAGAAACTTCCTTCCACTAAACCAACCGCAAGCCAACAGACTTATCACGGTTGGTCCTGGCCCCTATCAAGGTTTCTACCCTCTGATTTCCTTGCTGACTTCGTCAATTTCGGCTCTACTCGACACAAGAACAGAAACTTTGCCAGCCTAGACGGATTACCTGGCCGAGGTGGTAGCACCAGGTAGGGAAATTTTGCGATGGGTCGGATTCGTCTTCAACTTGCGAAGGAAGGGTTGCAACGCAAGAACTTACAGCAAAGACGAAAGCGGACAACCTTAACGAATGGAGCGAGACAATACGAAAGGTTTCTACCAACGTACCGGGGGACGCATATAAAAGTCGGATTCAAGTCCGAAAGTACGGCCCGAAACCGACGCCGAAAGAACAGCCTCCAGAAATCGATGGTCAACCCTATCGAATGCCTTGGACGGGTATAAATTCACCAGTGCGACCTCACTGTCGACTTTCTCGATGATCAAGTGTACCAAATGAAGGTTTTCCTGAATAGTCCTGCCCTTCACAACACTAGTCTGCTTGGGGCCACTCAGACTAGAGAGGACAGCATGCAAACGCCTGGCTAAGATCTTGGCTAAAGTCTTCAACTCTGTGTTTAACGTTTTCAAAGGCCCATAATTACTTATGCCGTCTCCAAAGTTTTTGTTCTTGCGAAGCCACTTGATCAGACCCCTGGCGAAGCGTTTGGGTATAGACCCATGCTTCATTCCGTTATTGTAAATCAGTACCATCAAAGGGACAAAAGCGTCAAGTACATTTCGTAGGGAAGACCACCTAATCCCGGAGTCTTGTCCAGGTCAACCTGCTTCAGCGCATCCAAGATTGAATCTGTACTCTCTTAGGTTTTGCATAATTGTTTTGAGATGCGCAACATGTTCTTTTTTTGACACACACTTGATCAGAATATCGTCCAGATACGCCACTGCGAAATTGCAATCCATGATATCCATGGCTTGTTGAGAAATAGCTGGTGCCACCTTTATACCAAAAAGAAGCCAGTTAAACTTATATAAACCTCTGTGCTTATTTCTGGTCGTTAATTTAGAACATCGCATATGAATGTGTAAATATGCTTCAGAGAAATCCAGCTTTGAAAATATTTTTCCGCCGTTCAACTTTTAAAAAATTCTTCTGGATTTGGTTGTGTGTTTCAAGAGAGAACTATTTTAACGTCGGCAAGAAATCCGCGTAAACATGAATATTTTGTCATTTTTTTACATACACCATTTCCAATGGTTTACTTTCTGTAATACACTAATTCTGTCTAGTCCGTTCAACCCTTCATTCACTTATTCTAATACTGCGAATGGTACGCCACGTTATGGTTTAAATGCTGACGTCGGACCTTTTTTTATACTTGAAAATTCGCCTTGAATTTTGAACGCCGACTATTTTCTGCAGTGGTACATTATTATCATATTCAATCTTTGCTCAAATTTTCGTTCATACTTCAGCATGTTTTTTCCGCTGTTAGAACTTGCACGATAATTAATGCCTTGAACATATCAGGAGTTATTTCCCTTAGTTTAAATTGTTCACATTCTTTGCTGACGGTACAAACATACGTTACAAAATCTTCACCCTCTTCTTTCGTTATAAGCGTGAAATAAAGAGCACTTGTCATTAAAATTTTTCGCCAGAATGCGTACTGAATCATCAAACCTTATTTCACTTGGTTTTCTAGGTACAATATAATATAAGCTGTTTTTCTTATCAAAAATCTGTTTATATATCGTCTTCCCAGATGCTGTATTGCTGACTAAATATTTCTTCATGTCTGCAAAAATACGCAGCAAAAGTCAGTCCGCCACTAGGATTTTATATGCATTCTGATACTGTTTTGCAACGCGATTGGCGTAAGAGACGTTGAAGCATTTTTCTTCAAAACCACTTCGAACAACACTTGTTGTTGCTTTTGCAACTGTAGGAAATGTTGGGTGTTTTGTTGTTGTTGCTTTTGTCGTTGTTGTTGAATTTCTACTACAGAAAGCCAAAATTTCCTCCATATATGCTAGAAAATCTTTTGTTTTTGTAGTTTAAATAAGTCTGTTTTCCTACGACGTCACTTGTACAAATCAAGATACCGCTGGTTCAATTCGCCGTCCTCGCTTTCTGAACGCGTCACAACGTATATCCGTCTTTCCTTCTGCCCTTTTCACTGCATCTGCCCTTTTTTATCAGGCCAACACTGCGGTCGACCAACCAATCAGCGTTCTTCGCATTTATTCTCAGTTACCCAGGTAAATAGCCTTCTCAAGTTCGACCAATCAGCACACGACTTGCTATTGGTGGAAGCATGCCAAACTGTACAAAAACCCTGTGTTACCGCATATACTGCTAAACAGGAGAGTAATGCCATTTTCACAGGGCAAACTTGCCGATGTCACGTGCCGCCCGTTAAGGTAAGATACTTATTTTTCTGTGCACCAGATGCAAGCCACACTGGCTCGCTTGCTTCTACGGGGCTGTTCACCACAGTTTTTAAACCAACGTTGTTTAAATTCTTGTAATTCCTGTCACACAAGTATGAGTTTCGAAAATCTGGTTGCTCACTATTATAACTTCAGTTATTATGTAGTGTTTGTTATATGCGCTTGAGACCAAGTACCACGTCGTCAACTATTATAACTCCAGTTATAATGTTGTGATTTTATCCCGTTCTTGTGTTCGAGTTCCTCGTCGCCAACAATTATAACTTCCTATTGTAGGGTTATTTTCATAACACACACTCGTAATTGGTATAACGTAATTCGTTA